>UZAF01016352.1:34853-49222 GCA_900617895.1 Haemonchus placei | reverse complement strand
AATTGATTGACCTGGAAAATTTCAGAAATGATTTGAAGAAGACCTTCATTGTGTTGCAGGACTGTCCTTCCAACCTAATATTTATATACACATGGCTTCCTATACGCGTAAGATGTTATTTAGACGCAATATCACAATGCACTGCCTATATCGCGTCTAATACTTGGAACTAGTTGAAGGGCCGCAACTCGAACGCGCGCGGCAGCTCTTGCAATGCGTTAATGCGCTTTTCTCAATCAAATTTGCAATTCATTGAAATAACTGTAACACAAACCGGCACTTCTGACACTCCCTTGAATTGCAGACGTGGATCCGTCCATGTTTGTTCGAGTGTAATTGATGTCCGTAACATGTCGTCGAGTAATCGTGCACTGTTTACAGCCAAATAGACGTCTACCTGTAAATATGCTAGGTCAACAATGGCGTATAATAAACTTAAGAGTATACAATCTCTTTCTTGAACTATGCTCAACTCTGTTACCCCTACTCTTCATTCTCACAGAAGGTTCACCATGGCTTTATGCAGCTACAAGAGTGGGAATGGCTTGCACTTTGGGGAAATGGAATGGAACGCGTTTTTGAGTGAATAAAAACTTGTGGTCGAGACTAATAGGATCCATTTTTTGTAACTGTACTATGCAGAATCTGAAGCTAATTTGCAATAAGTGAGGAAATCAAATCTTTTAATATCGGGAACTTGTCATGCAAAAAGGCTACTCGGTACGGTAGTGATAAGTTAAGCGAGGCTGGCGTCTAAATATATTTTTGCTTCTTGACCACTATTACATAGTTAGGGCCAATATCTTTTTTTCAGCATGTGTGAGAATAATTTTCTGCTCACAGTGCAGTCTAGTAAAAATATCGGCCTAAAGTGCTAATAGGAGATGATTTGCCACAAATTTTGTGAATAAAACATAAGGGAACGAATGGGGAACACAAGTTACTTTTTTCAATTCTGTGGGAACGCATATCATTAAGGGCCTACAGAAGCTCCGAATGAAGTCACAGGACCGAATGGGATTCTAGGAAGTCTATAATTTCAACTTTCTAGGGAAAGGTTCCGTGATATCAGCCGAACGACACCGAAAACGATCCGGGAAAGTGGAGCAGACGGACAGAGAACAGACGGTCAAAGTTGTCCCACCATCTGTCCCCGTCTCCATCTACAGTAATGCTGGCAATTTCAGTTATTCAGGCAGGAAAACCTTAGATTTCCAAAAATGGCACGCCTGGAGTTTGCCGGCGCATCGATTCGGCTACACCTGAATGCACCCGAATAGAGCCGACAAGTACGGGCCAGCGAGCATCTTAGAATTTGGGACTTAGGCATTGAAGTTCCGTAAAACCACTTTTGGACTTAGTTCATTCAATTAGTGCAGTATTCTGAAAATTAACACGCTCCAATACAATTGGTTTATTTTTTGTTGATTTTTATGATTGAATATGCAGAAATTTTCCGTCTTTGCTCCTGCTATCATTATAACCACCTGTACTGGGAAAAGCTGCAAGTATGCTGACTCATGGTGATGGTTGCGACCATTTTCAGATCTTTTAAATCGAAAACTAACAAACTTTGAGGAGAGGCAAACCAACTCACTGTTACGTTAGGTCCAGGTCCTTGGTCATGATTATATTCCATTAGCAAATCATCGAACTCTACTCGATTCTGTGGTCGTTCAATGACAATCGGTGAATCATGACGAGCTAAGGCGCCTAATAATGTATAGTGCCATAGGAATAGAATAAACATTCTACCAAAGCAGTTGACCGCAACTTCTGACGCGGTAATTCAAATGCACGGCGTAGACACTGAAATTTTGAAAACATCAGAGAAAAAGAAGAATTCTGGCGCTGTTCCGACTGAGAAGAGCGAAGAGGGTTGGGGAGGGGTAGATGGGGGAGGCAGGGCCCTACAACGTCGGGTTGGCAGTTGTAGTGGCTTACCCATTAACTTTGCAGGTGTAATACCACTTGTAGCCCATAGAACTGCAATTTTGCATGATTTAGTTGAAATACCTCCTTAGACGGAAAAATCGAAGGGGTCGTACGCTCTGTCCTCGTGTTCTGCCTCCCCCACTTCTTCACTTACTCTCTCTCAACCGGCACAACTCGAAAAATCATTCACGATGCAGTAACAATGAAAATGAGTGATAAACGGCAGGCATGAGTCTGTAACCCTGTACTGGACTCTCGGAACGATGAATCGAGTGGAGAAAATCTTGGAAAAGAATGAGAGAGAGTCTTTTTGCTCAGTCGAAGAACTTCAGCTGCAGGATTCAAGAGTGAATTTGTCGGTATAAAGAGAGGAATGGTGACTGATCCTTCTGTGTTGTGGTGTATTCACTCAAATAGAGAGGGCAGAAGTCGCCATGGGTTCACTCAGGCGCGCCGCTCACGAAGCGCAAAAAAGTCGCGCTCACACAAGGCACGATTTCCTTACATAGAAAAGTGGCCCAACTGAGTGAAGTTCTGGGGGAAACGAAAGGATGTATTTTCTCAAAATTTAATAATTCCAAGAGTTGTTTCTAACACTGAGTTGCTCATTTACAAATAGGTTAAAGAGGACAAAAACAGATGTAGCTGGTACGACCTTTACCGGCTTCCACAGCTCTCCGTCCAACCAGTACGATAATCCTGAGCTGAGGTAATTCATTTATAGAGGTACTATTAGCCAACATATTAAGGAAGTTTGTACTGAGTCTAAGAAGTGAATTGCCTCAGCAAAGCTCTCGAGGTGAAAATGAGGAAAAGTGCTAGTGCTGGTTGATTTCACAGAATAATATCGCTGGAGCTCTATTTGCTCTGCTTCGATTAGCAAATTGGAAAAAGCCGGGGATTTCTCATCAAATTCCATGAGAATATCCCAGAGGCGATATATCTTAGCGAAAGTGCAGCACACTGTAATTTAATGAAACCTTTCCTTCTTGCCTTTGATGAATTTCTCCCAAGGTCCTAGTGGTGACTACAATGATGCGTTCTTTTCCTCAGACGACTTCTCTTTCCGAATATACCTTCAGCAACCAGAAATCCTTATCTTCTGTGGTGTATACTAGTAAATAAATAAATGATGTAAAGTAATTCAAAATCCTATAAATCATAAGCCATGTTTGTGATAAAGCAATCCAGCCTGCTTCGGCCACGACGGTGAAAAAGATCTGTTACAAAAGCTCCACCCATTCAGAAACCACGCCTCCGAATAAATTAAAACGCAGATGCCTTCTGTTCTCTACCTACTTCATTTTTTGTGAGAATTAGGAAAGGCGATATTAGGGGCTTGAAGTAAGCAGGCGGATGCTCGGTGAACTCCTATACCATAGCACCAGCGTTAACGAAAAACTCTGGTCAGTTCTAAGAAACCTTCAAAGTTCTTCAAGAGTTACTCAAGTTAGCCGTTGCATTTTTTATTCTCAATAGAAATGCTCATCACCATCGTAAGTAGGATCAATAAATGGATGAAAGGAAAGAGAAAGAAGAAGCTTTGCTGGATTAATGGAGAGTTACACTTAGCCGCTGATCCTGAAAGCATTTCAACATGGACGGTATCCTATCGATTGGTTTCTCGATAGATATTATTGGACGAATGAGTATTTTCATTTCACTATCAATTACTCGGAGTCCTAGAGAGGACAGCAAAGTTCTTTATAAGGACATTCCAAATAATAAGCTCAAATTACACATGCATGACTTCACTGAAGTTTCGTTGTGCGGTTTTCATTAGCTAATGGTGTTTACGAGAGCTGTCAACGCTGTGTTCAAGCCTGGAAATATAATGCCATCTTTAATTAGCTTTGAGGATCGTATGGATATTCCTTATTGAATCAGTGGGGTGTGTTCTAAAGCGTACCGAAAATAGCGCAGCAGAGTAAGTAGCGCCTCTGGGAAGCCCATGGTTGGTGGATTGAAACCGGATGAGGTTTACTTGTGTCAGTTTAGTCTCGTGTCTCACCAGGTTGATCAGCACCAAGTCTGTCTGAGAAGGTGAAGCATAAGAAAAGCTGGAGTTCTCTTATGAAGCGAATAGGACTTCTATGGTGAACACGAGGATGAATGGAAGCCGAATGCATGGGCGGATATCAGAAGAGTGATTTATCAAACTGCAAGCGGCTCATCGCTCACTTATGGAAGGTCATTTTTCGCGGAAATTCTGATTCTGGAGTGCTAGAGGCATTTCACGACTTCGGTGTCCAATTTTGAATGCACAGCTCGCCCTGAACCTTTGATTACTGTAATAACTCGATACTACGACTACAAAGTACCTAGTTAGAGAGTGATTACTAAGCGGGGCTAGTTATAAATGAGTTATTTCTAGAATCAGTGTACGTGCTTGTAAAAAACAAGGCCAGTGCATAGTGTCATCAAGTGTGGAGATAACAGGCTAATGATAGCCCTCCCGTATCCCTTCCCTTCCTTCCCCGAGGTGAGCCATGAACTTGAACTCTTACGAGTCGTCTAGCGACATTGAAAGGCCGAAAGATCAACTGACTCGATTCATAAAACACGTTCGAAATCTTCCTTTGTTTTATGCGAAGTCTTCTACTTCTATTTTTTGGTTCCAGAAGTAAACTTATTTGATTGGGTTGTGCAGTATATGTCCAAAACTACTGAGGTTCCTGCCTGTCTTCAGGCGCTCATTGAATATATTTAGATATATAGTAAGGATACTCCAGGAACACAAGAACCTCATAAAAAGTCGGATGTAATCATCGCAATCAATTGAAGAAAAGCAACTGAGTAAGTTTAGAGATGAAGTGAATTTTACAGCTGAAAATGAGATCTACAATGAGCAGTTGAGTCCACATATGTTGAGTACGAGTAGTAGTCATATCGAATGAGCGCCCATTTGCTGAGCTAGGTTATTCAATTAACAACGAGGTAATAAGGTTAATGTCAAATCGAAACGATCCCCTTCAGAATACGGAATCTCCCCGGAACGTTAAAAAGTCTGCCATAAAAGTGTTGAGAGTGAAAAGCGGCACGTTAGGGCACCCACTAGACTGGGGAACATCAAATTTCATGTGAGCGGTAGAGGACGACACGTAGGGCATTTCAATTAGCAGCGAAGAGCTGCTAGGGACATTTTCTCTGGCAGAAAAACCAATGAGAAAATCAGTATCGAGAAGAATGATGCTAAGCCGGGATGAGCTCAGGACGCACATTGTTCCTAATGGATGGAATGAATAGTAGGCTTAGCGCTGATTATTGTTTTGGGATACGCCACGCAACCACCCTTTGCTGAAGAATCACACAGATGATTGAATACACCCTACTCATTTAGTAACTGCTCATTATTTAGATACATAGTCCGATAGCAAGCGGTGCGTTATCACCCAGGCACGGTTCAGGGATGGTATCGTGGATCACCAAGCACTCAGGCCGATCAAGCCTCCTCTCTGGGGGAGATTGATTGGTACCAGACTGATATGGGAAGATAAAAGCACTCAGTGGTGCATCGCCTGGCCACTGCAATTCGTATTAAAAATCTCATACGCTCTCATTCTCTTCCACAACAATTCTGAGTAGAAGTGGAATGCAAAGCCCATCCCAAAGACGCGAATGATCGACGACAAAGATTCTTCTTCAAAATGCTAAGGCATCAGACAGCCTTTTCTACGGAGGAAAAAATTGAAAAAAAAGAGTGGCTAGGATGGCCTAAGTGAGTCTGATTTCACAGATTAAATAGGGGAATAGCGATTGGGTCAGGATTTTTCCAGCTAATCTCCCAAATTTCATTCCCAAGTACGAGGACGTAAAAGCTCCCGGTAGTTCGCGACCAACAGGCGGAACTAATGCCTTAATGGATGCCCTTTCAGTGTATTGCTCACCGATTTACTCTATCCATTATTGTTCTTACCCATAGCGCAAGGACACCCAAACAGGTGAAATAAGAAACGCCCTAGAGATTTCCAGTAAATAGCTCCCAGAAATAAGAGACTGAGAATTAACAAATAGTTCAGTGAATAAATAATCAATGCAAGTATAATGAACAGTGATGTAATTTCTAGAAAAAAATGGTAGGAGTGTATAGTACCGGGGCTATACTTTCACCTACTCGTCAATCGGAATCATACAGCTGCTAGTTGTTGAACCCGCTAGAGACCAAATTGGCTCAGCTGCCAGGCTGTCGTTGTTGGGGGTTGGTTGATGACATAAGCACCGGATGAGAGCGATTATGCATAAATTACTGGAGTTCATCTACCTGCATCAGGTAAACACATACAAGTCTTAGTTATCGGAAAAAATTTTCAAAGAGAAAGAGAAAAAAGCGAGAGAGAGAGGAAAATTTTTTGTTTTGTAGAAAGAAAGTGGAGTTTTCTAGGAAAATACTCGAATATGCGGCTACTCGAAGTATGCCACTTTCAACTAAAGGCTATTCTACTAATAAAATCTGACCATTTCCACCTTCAAACGGGGAAATAGTTATTTCAAGGTAAGATACTGAGGCTAACCCCGAAGCTCATGATTCCAAAAGAGCACGCTGGTAGGTTGGGGAGGGTGAGAAAAAGAGGTTGAATGACATATCATAAAAGAAGAAAAGTGATATTCAGATGTGTAGGGCGAGGAGAAGGACGGTGAGGGGAACAGCCAAGGAGCATGGCCGTTCTGTGGCTGGTAGAGTGACTTATGGTTAGACGAGGATAATCCGTCAAGAAGAGAGGATTGAGTGATGGGTCGTTAAGCTGATGATAGTTTGAGAACAGGTGTGTAAAATTTTTACCACCTTTCACCGTTCGGGTAAAGACGAGGTGCCCTGAGTTTAGATTCTCGTTCGGAGTAAGATTCAGGAAAGCTGGACGAACGAGAACAGCCGGAGCAATGTAGATGGGCAACTAAGACTGATGGGAATGGTTACGTGCGTCAAAGTTCAACAAAACTCAACGTGAAGCTCATTCCTTTGAGCTGATTTTAACAAAATTGTTAGACAGAAGTCGTAGTAGCATTTCTGAGCTGCTGGTTACGGTAGTCAACCCTACATACTAAAAACATGAAGATAATACTAAGCATCAAAAGTATGAGGTTGAACTCATGATGTTGAGAAGCAGGCTCTGCCCAATATAGCCCTAATGAACAGAGCAGGAGCATGGCACGCAAGGTTGCCATTATCTGGTGGTGTCTGGTAACTTTCAGAACGTTGTCAGCTAGTCAAGGGATAAGAATAAGGGCTATCCTGCCTCTCATATAAAATAAATAATCCTAAAATTTGTATGAAACTTATGAAAAATTGAAAGAATGATAGACTCCAACCGAGGTTTTTTAGTGGGCTTTTGATTACAGCCTGAATGGTGAATTTGTGATCCGCCCTTTTTGTGTCCATCACATAGGTAGAGTGGATGAAGATTTTCAATCTTCTCTGCTAGCCTCTGAATTCTTCGGCCGTGGTCCCTTCTTTTCTACTTGAAAACAGGGAGAAAGTACGAGTGAAATTCAATTCGCAGCCTTCGCGTGCAACTTACTCTTACGTACTCTTGTAATGTTGCTTTTGCACTTATATTAGTTTATATATTTTTTGCTTGAAACGCTTGCTGCAGGGGGAACTATCAAGGGCTAGAAGGAGGAAACATCACACAGTAAAAAAGTAAGAGTTATTGAAAAAGGTAAACATAAATATCAAAATCTCTGACAAGAAGTTGGAAAGCTAGGAAGTGAACAAAACTAGAAGCCATAGTGACCATCCACTCGAGGCAAGAAGCTTTAAGACAACGATTCAAAGTAGAGAGATCGAGTTTAAAAGGGGTTAAGATGAGAAAATAACATAAGGGTTTTGTTCAGGAGAGATTTAAGGGCGGAAACCTGAGGTTACACTAGGCTGCAGTGCTATGAGCCACACTCCAGTGGATACCACTAGCCTTCTAGTCACTTGGGGGCTCGTTTTCATTATCCCAGCCGAGCACGTCAGAAGGCAATTCTTGTAACTCTAATTAAGCAGACTCTCCTTCTTCTGCAGAAACGCATTCATTACAGGAAGTGGAAGAGCGGATTGTCTCTAATGACAGGGGAGAAGTGGTATTCATGGGAAATAAGGGTAGAGCTCTATTGCTACAAAAGGGCGTTTGGTTGTCTTGCATTGCCCAGCTATCGTATCGAAAAGTGATCAGTGAATAAGCCAAGAGTGAAGAGTAAGTACTAAAGTGACTGAATGTTTTAGGTGAATGTCGATTCCAGCTGAAGGTTCGTTTTCTGGGTGATGCCGTCCCACAGATAAACATAGGCCGAATTCGAAAATATGTTTTCGAAAAATAATGTAAACTTTCCGGTGGAACGCGTTCATCTTCAGAGGCCAACAGGGACCTGGCACAAGGCAACGTCCCATGGGACTAGGGCTGAGAGCCAGGCTCGTTGTGCACTTTCTCGCATGCTAGCAGGGAAGACTGTGGTGTCAGTAGTAATCATGGATTCTGGCTGCGTTCACTCACCAGTAGCATTTATATAGAATCCTACAGTAAGACGTTTCTCTAACCCAAGAACCACTCAAACAGCTCTGAAATCTCAGCTAGAAGTCGAATACGTGGCGCATCGTGTCTAAAAATGACGTGCAGGAACTATCTCTTTTTTAAAAACCGATGTGCCCGTTTACTTTTGAGAAAGTTGAGGGGATTGAAGGAGTGGAAAACTACGAGTAAGCGGCCAGCAGTCAGCACAAGCGAGTGACCAATCTTTGGTCTGAATGAAACCGAACAACTCGGCATCAGCCGGCAACAACAGCATCATCGCCATTGCCGCTGGCCTGCTCATTCTCATCCGGTCGGTAATTGGATATGTGGGACAATGGAATTCGGTTAGTTATGGCCGTTGACGGATTTAACGCCTTTTAGCGGCTCTCATTTAAAAGCTGTCACTTACAGGGAGATTTATCTGTTTGCGGTGGGTACTGGCGAAGACACGCCTCTCTCGGATGGGGTGTGATGGAGGAGCTGTGAGGTGCCAAGGAATTGTCAGGCCTTAAGGCGTGTCTGGGGAATAGTTTGGCAGGGAAAACCCAGTTTTCAGGTTACTCCCCACATCTCCACATCTCTCATCTGTGGGGGGGAGGGGGTTGCTGCCACAGTTGGAAGGGTTCCGAGCCTCCTTGGCTAGGGATGCTTACCAAGTCGTCTCAGTCTGTGTACGAGCGGTACCGTTCCCCTCCTCCCACACTCTTCAGCTGTGTACGATGGTGCGCTTATTTGGTGGATGAAATTTCAGCCAATATCCAGCTCTTCGTCTTCAGCGAGTCTTATCCTATTAATCATTCATGAAGGCTATTGTTTAGGAGTGGGAGCTGTTTTTGGGTAGGGTTCTCATTCAACTATAGCCGCCAATTTTGTTTTTTCGCTCATCGGAGTATACTGGTTGTATACTTAAAAACTTTCGGCTAACTGGGGGATTCAAATGGTGATTATGAACACGGTAGCTCATATTATTGCTCATCTACCTTACACGCTGATGGACAAACAAGAGATAAATAGGCGAACAACTAAGTAAACAATCTAATAAAGAACAAATAAGTAATGAAAACAAGCTTTGACGTAGAGGTAACGTAGTGGATAAGTTGATAAGGGAAGGTGTAGAAGGGCTAATTTTCTAACGTTGTATAAGGATCTTGTCGGATATGTTCCATTAGTAAATGAAGAAGGACTTCAAAGCTTCTTATAGAGGCTCATCCTCATGTAGCAAAAAGCCAGGCAAGCCAGATGACGACAACTGATAGTTTTTAGAACAGACTCGCTCCCTTGCAGCCTGTTTGAAAGTGTCTATCCAAAAATCGTTCGGGCATTTTGGAGCAGTTTTGATTCTATACAGTAATTGTCTTCTTATATTCATCTGAGTCATGGTTAGAATTTGCTTGGGACCTTCATAATCGGTACTCCTGCATTCAGCTTTCCTTCCCCTTTTTTCCTTTTTTCTTCGTTTCGGTTTGAAATTTTAAAATGATAAAATTTTAAAATGGTTGAAAATAGTAAAACATGTTTTTCTCAAAGCAATGAGAGCGTTCGAAACTATTTTCACAACGTTCCGCAAAAAATTCGATTGTTAAGGGTAAAGATAAGGTATTGCTTATGTGTTCATCTATTAAATCTATTCACAGTTTAGACACTACGTCATGAAAAAAAATAGGAATAATAGGAATAAAAAATGGAAAATGAAAAAGTATGAATAGAAAGTTCAGGCGTTTGTCAACCACATATTTGGTTGTGCGCGATCCAATCAGGACTGGGGAACAACCTTTCTGTGAAGGGTACAGTCTTACGGTAATAACGAAAATCACTGTATATCAGGACTGTCGGCGGCATGGACTTTCTCTTTAAGAGTGTGAGTTGTTCTGGCTTTGGATGATTTCAGCGGTCATTCTTTGTTTCTCAGTCCTTGTGGAAGTACTGTAGTCATTTCGACTTAAAAAAAGCAAATGAAGAAAATACATCTGCATTTCTAGCCTCTAATCACCTAAATCATCGAAAAAGCAAGAGTAGGCGAAGCAAGCTAGGCATTCGGTTCAATTTAGGTGGAAAAAAATTGAGAAAAGTCCATCAGTATGAACAATAGAACCGGCAATTATGCCAAGGAAAAACCGGAGGTTAATTAAAAAATAAATTTTATCCGAAAGAGTTGTGAGTAACTTCGCAGTGATGGCAGGCGAGAGTAGAGGGAGCCTTGGCTGTGAGAGGAGGGAGGAACCAAATGGGCGTCTGCTATGTTCGCTGCTGCTGCTGAGAGCAATTTACATGAAAAGGGCACTATGACACTGGGAGCCACAATAGAAAAGTTCAAGAGGCATCCCAGGAAAGAAAGGGAAACCCACTCGAATAGCTTTGTTTTTGCTTCCCAGTAGGCAGCTGTTACATGCACATGTCCACTAGGCAGCAACAAGTAGGGAGTCCGGCTCAAACCTTTTTTCTCTCGAAGAGCGCCATGCAAATGACGATTCTTAGGCTTCACTGGCCTCTCTGAATGGGGCTATACAATCAAACCAGTTTGCTTAGGGCCCTTCTCCTCTACTTATAGCAGCTTACTGACCTTATAGCAGCTTGCTCATCCATACAAACACCGCTCTAAGACCCCAAGGGTTGCACCGAAGCTCCCAACCCCTTTCATATCCATTCATCCAGCGGTTTTGTAGGTTGGTCAGACCCCTTGAGCAAATCCTGATTGTTGTGTGCCTTAACATTTCTGAAAGAATGGTATTTCCAAGCTGTCGAAAGTACTAAGAGGCGATATAAGTAGTACACTTTCAATGGGTGAATTTTCCCATTCCGTCGACGCTTTGGGAAGGAGCAGGTGGTCTGCTTGGGAGGCGAAAAACTTGCAATTCCCACCTCCGAAAAGACAGGGTTGTATCACGCTCAGCATTTAGCACCTTGAACAAATGTTAGTTATCTGGGCGGATATCAATCCACACTCAGTCAAGTTACCATCGCCACTGGCACCATTGCGTAATTCTATTTCATTATGAGAGCGAGCTCCGGGAAAATTACTCGTGACATTACGCTAATTTTTCATGGGAATTCTTCCCACGAGGAGTAACAGCGTCGTATGTACGAAGAAAGACCCAGGTCTCCCAGACAAGTACAAATCTGTGGGAGAAAACTTACGGACTTTTTTTGGAACATTACCCATACCGGCGAATATTTCCTTAGGAGGGCTCGAAGCTAAAGTCATGATCAAAGAAGAGCATGATGAAAAGTTGAACCCGTCTTTGGTAGGTTGAGCTCCTCAAAGAGATTAACAGAGCCGGAAAGGGCATCGTTATGACACTTGCTGTAGGACTACCAGGACTATTGACTCCATACAGTACATTTGGATCTGGGTAGCTCGGATTGAACTTTGGGAGCTTCTCGCTATCCTTAACAACACTCGTAGTTCAAAAACCCTGGTATTTTCGTTAGCTGTGCTCAACGTAATGAACTTAAAACTTGTACTATTGAGTAGAGCAATAAGGTTAGGGACGTTTTTAGCGGATTACGGTAAACCAGAAAAAAATAGATGAATCAGGAAATATCTCAACGGGCTATTGAGGAATGGTGGTTGGAAAAGCCATGCTACTCCGTCTGCTTTTTTTATCGCATTTATCAAATGACATCCGAAATGCATCGACGTGTCGCAGCAAGATCTTTTATGGTTAGCCGTCTATCTCAGCGATAGTGGACCTCAATACGAACACATTAGCGTTCGGGAATGACTTCGCGAAATTACCGGACTACGGTCACTCAGCGTTTTATAGGCACTTATGCTGGGAGACGTGAAGGCAAAGATATGGCCGCCGTCGGAGGATGGGAACGAAAATTGAGTACAGGTATCTGGTTCTTACGGTGACCTTACAGTAGGCTATGTGGGTTACAGTGGACGAGAATTCCGTGCACTAATTCTTCTTTTACAGTGGCCTTACAGTAGATTAATACCCTAATTTAAGGCATGTTGCTAGTGAACACTCATTTAAGCAAAAATTTAAAAGAGAAACAGTGTGCGAACTGGGTTTCCGCATAGAATTTCCATTCCAGAAGAGCCTGAGAAGCTTAGTTTGTGTTTTTTTGAGAACAGTTCCATGATGATTCTGTCACCACAAAGTTTTGACAACACTAGTCCAAGCCACCGTCGTCTCTGGCTCTGTGATTAGTCTAAAAATCCTACTGAACACAAAGCTGGTGTAAGTAGATCGGCTTTTCGGAGTCATTGACTTTAAAAAATAGCCCTGGAGCTCTCCTAGCCACCTGGGTTGATACTGTAGGAACCTACAGGACAAAACTCTCCAAGGTCAATTCCCTCTAGAGTTGAGCTATACCTTGGACTTCAATCAAACAATAATAGTTTTCACCAGTGGTTTGACCTGTACAGTTGCCAAAAAGGATATCTTGGTACATATCCCAACGTAGTTTTCCTCCAAGATGGGTCTAACACTGAGTGGTCCACCTGAACGGGAAGGGAGCATGGCCGATCACAGCAGGTTCAGTTGGAACGCTGAAGTTCCGTGAGGCACAGGTACATATGGGTTGGTGATCTTTGTAGGCCGGCTGTTACTCCTGAATTATGCCATATGCGATCTAAACGAGTATAACAAGATGTCGTACCAAGGGTGGAAATGCCTGACTAATTCAGTGCAAATGGCTCATTTCCTGTATTTTTTGCATGGCTACCCATTTGACCCAAATGTTCCTTGACCTCCGAAAGCCCAACTCCCTCACCATGCACGCGGGCTTAGAAAGTCACCTTGACTTTTTAGCCGCACCCATTATCTCTGCAGAACAGAAAAATCATTATATCCGATTTCATTCTCAGAAATACGATGAATTTCAAGGGAAATAGCCATATAAGGGGAAGTGGCTGTGCTTGAATGGAAATGAGTCCTAGCGGCACACGGGAAGTCAATTTACTGAGATTCTAGAATGAGATATGCTCAAATTGGATGCATACGATGCATTGGAAAAAATAGTCGGTGAGAATTCTGAATAGGGCCTTCCATTAAGCTTTGTCCTTCTTACTGCTCTCGATGAATGAAGAAGAACTGAGGGGCAGATTTCAATTGAGACGTAGCTCAGGGGCATACGAACCTTCTGGTAATGCTGAAAGTTTTGTAGAAGTATAATTTATCTCACATCAGTTTCCGTTTAGCTACAGTACTCCTCCTGACATAGTCATCCTCACCTCGAAATTATTCTAGATAGTTGGGCAGGGGTCAAGCGTGTGGTTCACACTAAAATGTTCTATGGAGTGATCTGGAACTATAAAAAACCCAAAGCAGTTCGTCTTTATGAATTCGAGAAGTGCCGGTTAAAGAGCAGACAGAGTAGATGGCACTGCCCTAGTTCAGTTCATGGATCGAGTTGCCATTCAAACAGAACCCAAAGCAGATTACCTTCCTGAACTGGTGTCAGCCTCATCCGGAAAAACAATCATCATCTGGGAGGGAGGACGCATTTATATGTCCAATAACCATCTTGAGGATTCTTGTATGTTACCCTAACGGCCACCATGTGAGTGGCTCATCCTTATAGGAGGCTGACCGCTCACACTGGCCTACATACTCTTTGCCTGAACCTACTTATTACCTTCAAAGTTCGAAAACTATCAAAGTGTAATGTCAACGGATGATTTTTGGCTTTGCAATACTTGACTGAGGCTTTTTGCTGCCTTTTACACTTGAGACTTACACAAAACTTCAGCAAATCACTCAAACTGCCGTCGTTCGTTGGCAAAGCTGTTGGGAGGAGACGTTTTTCGGTCTAATAGAAGAAGACACATTGCTGCCAGGACGCGACGCGATATTTCTCCCGTCAATTCTCGATGGAATGGGAAACGAGTGGGAATCAAACCTTCATGAAAGGGGGGGGGGGAGGGGGAATGAAGCTCGGAAGGCCTTTATGAAGGTGCAGGAAAAAGCGTTCGACCCTGGTGGGGTGCAG
>UZAF01016352.1:0-34552 GCA_900617895.1 Haemonchus placei | reverse complement strand
ATCAGCTTACAATTCAATTACCAGCAACGACCACAAGTAAGAAGTAAGGCGGTCCTTTTTTGAGTTTGATAAATGCATTTTAGACTTTGCGACTTTGGAAACCACGAAGTATCTAGGTCGATCTTCAGATCATTCCACGCTTTCGTTACAACCTAGCCAGTATCCTTTGCTTTCCATTCCAATGAATCCGTACCNGCTCGACCCTGGTGGGGTGCAGCTAGTCCCTCGACGGACTTGTAGGGTCAACTACTATAAAAAGCAGCTCTACGACATCTTTTCATCTGGGGGGCTTGCCTCACTTTCGTCTAAGAAGGGGTTCTCAATAACTAGCTTCTTCTCATATATCTTAGTAAAAGTATAGATCAAATGCGGAGTGGCTTAGCGATTCCAAATGAAATCCGCATGCACGGCGCATTAATATCTGCTGACTGCTTTGTTGAAAATTAACCCTGGTTCCATCGAACGAAGTTTCATCGCAGTGAAAGCTTAAGCAATGGAAATGTAAAGACTACGACGATGGGAACAGCAGCTTGCAGGCGACACTGACAAGGAAAAGGTTCCAGATCATTTCTGCAAGAACCACTGCTTTATTAGAGAACTCCGGTAAGAAGGCTCGTTCTCTACGAAATGGGCATTCATGCATATATGTACAAAGTGGAAATGGGCTGGGGTATAACATTACGGCCCGTTCCGCCAACCACTAATGCATACATCTGGCCGTCACGAAAGATTGCCCAGATTTCAACCTGCTTACTTAATGCATAGGTGGGGTCCCAGTGATTGGCCCGCGGCCATTTGGATAAATGAGTTTTTCAAGAAGGACTTGGAGCTGAAAACGGTATTTTAGATGGAGAGCTAGGGAAAACTCCTGAGAAAAATCTATAATTTGAGGAGTGTCCCTAAATTAGTGATTCGTGTAGTCGAAGGGACCAGTGTAGGTGGTAATGGATTTACGGCGCTCCAGTATGTAGACCTTTGTGGCTTTCCCCACCTCGTGCAAAAAACCCCCGAGAAAGCCCGAGTATGTAGCTGTCAAAACATTTGCCTTGATCATCGAAAACCGCCCATACACATAAAACAGCCTTCCAGCAAGGAGGGGTAGAACATGATAGGAATTACTTTTACTTGTATAACAGTGACATAGACAACCGATCGGCTTTAAAGTGTAGGCAGCCAATAGGCAGAAGACATTACCTTGTCGAGTAGGAGAACGAAAAGGCGATTCAGGAGGAAAACGCTGAAATTCAAGGACGAAGTGACACCAAAACGTTCCCGCTTCAGTATAGGAGTGCTTTCGAGAAAACAAGAACGGCCTCAGGGAAATTTATCACAAAAAGGATAGGCGGAATCTCGTGGGAATTGCATTCCGGCGTTGAATATCACCAAAAAATGGCTGAACAACAGCCGAGTGCTCCACTGCTGTTGTAATTCCACTGTGGTCCGAATTTAGGGCTCCAAATTTCACGATTCTTTGGAGGCGACTTCCCAATTATAAGTTGACAACTTGCACTCCGGTCACGGACCTTTTTGGAGTCACTATTGACTGTCAGTAAAAGCAGTAATACTTGTATAGGATACATACGCATACAAAGGGCCCTTACGACTTCGAATGAAAGTTGAGTGCTGGGCGCATCCCGAAAACGGGACCGCTTAACCTCAAAGAATTCACATTTTCTCTTTTCTTGTGCACCTCGGTATAGGTAATGAGTGAAGGAAAGGATTCTCAAATATCTATATGACAACGTAGCTGACAATGTAAGTTTATTGACATCGAGACTAATTGTTTACTGTAATTTTGTTTACAAAACAGCTTTCAGAGTTGCTAGTGGTGGGAATTCGTTGAATCTGAGATGTACAATGATTTTTCCTCTCCGAACACTCAAGTTTTCATACGGTCGACAGGACGCTCGATCGCCTCCTCCTAAAAACCGATTTCAATACAAAGGGAAAAAATGAGTGCAACGAAAAAATTCCCATTGAGGCACAAGAATTAGTGGGAAACAAAACTCACTTGGGGCAGGAATGCTTCGCTACCAGGGGGATCGCTATTCATTTGCCCTTCCTCAGAGATACTACGAACACGACGACAGTAAGAGCAGCCACCGTAGTAGTAAGGGTAGCGACTGCATGCCTCTGTAGTAGTGGTGGCGATGAGCACAATGAAGGCAATCGTAAAGCTCAACATTGATCTGAAATACCCATTACTATCCCACCCATTACTATTTGTTATAGGAACCAACCAACATGGAAGTATTTTATGATCATCACTGACATCAAAAGACGGGTAAAGAGAAAGGAGGTACCGTAAAAGAAAAAAGAAAAAGCAGACATAGACGAGTTCTGAACTCAAAATAGAAACGTTTATGGTATTTACCTTCAGTGTTTGGAGTTGTGGAGTCGAAAATTTGGCTACGAGGTCATTTGAGAGGTAAAGTAAACAAAACAACGCAAAACAACCGAATGAAACAGCACCGACGAAGAGAAGGTATCACTGGAAGTCTTAAAAACACATCGCCTGAACTTCACCTGTTTGTTGAACATTTCGAAGGCATCCCCAAAACTGAAAACGAACTGATTATGAAGGTAACACAAAACCAAATGGTTTAAATAGTTCCATTAGTGAGTAACCGCTGAATCAGCTTACAATTCAATTACCAGCAACGACCACAAGTGAGAAGTGGGGCGGTCCTTTTTTGAGTTTGATAAATGCATTTTAGACTTATCGAACTTGGAAAACCATGAAGTAACTAGGGCGATCTTCAGATCATTCCACGCTTTCGTTACAACCTAACCAGTATCCTTTGCTTTCCATTCCAATGAATCCGTACCGGAGAGGAATAGATCAGATTCGTGGTCGTTTCTGGGTGGAAAATGGCCCATCGCTTTACAAGGAGCTATTCAGCACAGCTGCTAGCTTGCGAGTTTCATTCAAGACTGTCTCGTTAACCGTTCCGATTTATTGAAACATATGTATCGATAATCAGGAGATGGAGCGGATTGACTCTTTCTAGAAATAAAGTTTCAATTGATTCCTTCAAAATTCCAAATGAAGCTTCGAAAACTTCTGATCAGAGAAGGCCCATGTGCCACGCTCGACAGAGCAAATACCGTGCTACCTGCCTTCATGGTAGTAAACAGTTGAAAATTTGAGATGAGCTTTTGTTCTGGTCTTCCTCTTATAGTCTTTCGGAGTAAAATATTTCGCCAGCTCACGTTCAAGAAGCTTTGAAGCTGATTATAGCGAAAACTCAAATTTCCAGTTTTTGGGAATTATTTATGTTAAAATACTCAACATCAAAACAACAACAACAAGAAAGTCGATATACAAGTATGAGATCCATGAGAGTAGACGTCCTCGATTTTTGTAGTACACGCATTGTTCATCCTGGATTTTTCCGACACGATCTATCCATCGAGATCCGTAGTCAAGTGGGTCCATGACATGATCCAGGAATTGACGATGAAGCTAGAAGGCGGTCACTCACACTATCAAAAATCAATATCTATGCTTCGATGTGCCAACAAAAAATCGATCTACTAGCTCTTACTCGGTATTTCTGCCTCAGACGCCTGCTACATACAATCTCACAACTTATCGGCCTTCTAATAGGTAACATTCCCCTACTGACAACTTTTCCTTTTACCCTTTTTCCCTCTTTCTCCTCCAGTCCGTCATCGGCAGGATTTTCATTAGCTACTGTAGCGTCGTCCTTTCGATATGAGCTCATTCTAGCGTTTTTCATTTCGTTTTTATAGTTTTCCCTTTTCTATTACCAATTTCATTTCCTTGGGTTAGTCTCCCCAGACCCCTGTCTAATCCTTTTACTGTTCTGTTTGTTCGCTTCTCCCTGCGGCCTTCTACTTTCTCGAGTCTCATTTCTCGTTGTTATAACTTCTACATAGCTCACCATCTCTCCCATTTATTTTCCACCTCGTACAGATGTCCACGTTCTAAGAACATTGGGCAATTGAAAATTCATTGATGTACCCAGAGAGTCTGTAAATAGTACCTACCTTTCGAGTGTTGATTGCGAAGCTAGTATCCGTAAGCACTCGATTGATTTTTGAACTAAGTTCCTCTCTCGTTATGTTCTGAATACATACATATATGAGTTATAGGAACAGTTTTACAGAAAAAAACCTTAAACGAAAACAAAAAAAAACTGTCTTTTTCACTAAAACTTTCGTTTTCACTAAATGCTGAGGACTCAAAGGAATATCGGTGACATTTGGCCTATTTCAAAATGAAAGCGGTACTTTCAGGTGCAGCCGATACCAGTTACACTGAGGGAATGAACAGTCGTGGGAAAAGGTGTGGCTAATACAGCCTGTAGTGATCGAATCCCCATCGTGCCATCAAATCCCTTCAACTTCGCCGAGCCAATCTCCCTATTGCATTTTCGGGTGGGGAAGTCATTGGACGGATCCTGACTGTTTATTAGGTCAGGATAAGAGTAAATACTGTTTTGAATGGGAATATAAGTTTGTATGATAAAAAGAAAAGCTTAACCATTTTATAGATCACATCAGCGATACCCAGACGACGAGCGAAAAGAGCATTTCGAGGTTGATCCGCGAAGAAAGGTAAGAAAAGCATGGGGGTATTCGAGCATATACCTTCTTTTATACTGAAAAATAAGAATTAGCATGAACAGTTGCGGTCAGCACAAGAACAATCTTTTAAAGTCTCAAAAAAGTGAAGAAATTTGGAATAAAAAAGACAAAGCGAACAGTTCCCCTTCCGCCTAGACCTGACTTCTTCAAAGCCATTTCCCCTACCTTTTCAATCCACCATGGGTAAAAAATAAAACAGTTTTATTATGAGCGAGTATGTCGTTTTGTGGTGCCCATCGAAGAAGTTTCACATGCGGCTTTTTGTCCTTCACCTGAGTACATACAAAGTACAGAGGAATGTCTAGAATTCCAAAAATTTCCGTGGCTCAAGAAGAAAGAAGGAAAACCGAAATTTCTGGAAACGAATCAAGTTTAATATAAGTACTATGGCAGGATCCTATCCAAAACGAAATGAATCAAAAGTATGAAGAACAAGGATCTTATGAAGAGTGTGACAGCTCAGCAACACCTGAGCTCGATTCCTTTTCCACAGGTCACTTGAAGCATCGTATCTTAGGCGTTGTGAGGAGACCCTACCTTAATTTTTTGGCTTTTTCGCCTTCTTCAACGTCTGTGAGCACAAAAATATCCGAGATGCAGCTTCATCGAACGACATTTCAGACCTTAGCTTAGTTCGAAGGATATGCTGTAGATACCCAGAAATGCCTTGTAAACTACAACTTAGTTAGGATCTGAAATGTCTTTCAATGAGGTTCCATCTCAATTTTTTGGTTTATAAGCCCTGACGAAGACGACAGGGTCAAAACGTTACTCGCGAGAGGTTTCGGCATCTTTGCCGAGTCTTCACAATAACACCCAAGACACCGATAAGGCATGCCAGTGTTCAATTCCAGTGGAACAGGCCCCTCTAGGCATCTAGTTCACAGCCTGCATAGCAGGAATCTTTCATCAGCCCAACTCATGACTTTAATAGGTATCGATCGCAAATGAGCTCTGAATAACATACCTCTGGCCCTGCATAGCTAAATATGATTCTGTAGTCACTGAAGATATTCAGAGCATCGAAAAACGTGGATATGATCTAAAAAGAAAAAGTTTCTAAAGAAGTACTTTCGATAAGCACACGTGAATCAAACCTCTGGTTTGGCCGCATTCCAGTTGACAAGCGACCCAAAAGCTATGTATATCGTTCCTTTTGAAGTTGGATCCTCCACAAAGCTCTTCAAACCTGGCGGAAGCTCTTTCGATTCTGGAATTGGGATCGTTTAAAAATGTTGTTCAGTAGAATGAGAAACCGAAAATAAAAAACAAACCTTGACAATATTCGCCGACGTGAATCAGATCTGTTCCTATGGGGGAGGGGTAGCCATAGCCTGATGGGAAATCCGTCAAACTGGCATGGGACGCCTTTGAATAACCAAGATCAATAACTCTGGGTCAATCGATCCATAAATGAAGTTAGAATGTTTTTATAAGTAATCCAAACCTCGAAAATGGTATCATAGGAGTTGTAGACGTTCAGTACTTCACCAGCTTTTTTAAGCCATCGATTACATGCGATCACGATGTAGTACTGTAAAACTGTTTTCAAATGTCTCCTTCAGTCGAATTTGTTCAAATATTATAAAACAACCTGCTCGTAGATCAGATCCCGTATGGAAGCCAGTCGAATAAAGAAGTTCGTCACATCGAAGCTCATCATGTTATAACCTTTTGTATAGTAGCTGGAAATACGCATCATTCCTGTGATATTCATTGCTAAGTTTGGGACGTTCATAGTCTGCGAATAGAAGGCCGCAGACTATAAACGACCCAAGTCTGCAAGTCGATGATATGTACCAGTATTTGTACAAACACTTACTCTGGGGTTATGATAGGATTGCGTGAGAATCCTCTGTAAACGCTGTACTGGTTAGAGAAATCTGCAATTGAAAAGCGTTTAACTGCTTGAAAAGCTGAAAAGATTGATAGTAATGTAACTGATGGTAAAATATCTTGATAATTGATGATGAAGAAATAACTATATGCATGCCTTAGGAATGATTTTCTGGGATTTATCACTATTTTGGCAGAACTTCAATAGAGTTTGAGAATTTTTCCGAAAAAAAATTAATTTTTCTCCAAAATTGGGAGTCCCCAGCAGCATGCCCATCGTGGTGATCTTCTTTCATCACCCCATCTGAGACCCCATGACCTCTCTTCACCCGTTGACCCTTTTTTTGAAGTTTTCGGGTTGATAGTAATTCTAGGGATACCTGTGGTCGCAAAAGTGGCAAGCTTTGTTCCGTATCTTTCACGTAAAGCCAATGCCATGGCTCCTTGAGCAACTGCGAACAGCTCGTCCAAAATGACAACATCCCATTGAGTATCCATGACTTTTTGAAAAGTCTCTGCAATATTAATATTTTTACTGTGGCTGCAGCCATTACATGCAGAACGAGTGACCATAGAGTCATTGGTAGTTATAGTGAGTAGGAGCGGATACTACTGCAGTAATCAGTCACAAATTCAATTAGGGAACTATTCAATACAGAGACGTTGTCAATCAGTAAGAAAAGATCAGCCACGTGGAAAGACGGGAGAACGCCCGTTGCGCGCGTTCGTCGGAAGTAGGTCATCCCGCCCACTTCGCGCGCGGTGTACCCCACTGAGGTCTCGAGATGACATTACAGTACCACCAAGTGTCAGTGGAGCGAACAATTTGCATTTGTCCGTGTTATCTCCTCTCTGAGTTGATTGCCATGGACCAAGCGCAAACCATATGCCCCACTGACAACTGCGACGTCCGTCAAGTACCGCGGGCTGACGCGCCGCACGCGACGGCTGTGGCGTGACCTAGTCTCTATGGACGCGCGCAACGATGCGCACCTGGGAAGACGTGGTAGTTCCAACTAGACTACACGCCCACAGTGCAATCTGCCTTCAACCGTTCATTTGGTGGTTATGGCAAAACGGTCAACGGGTGAAACCCAAATAGTAGCGAAATTAGTCCGGTAAATTGAATCCGGGGAAAACCTCTCCTTTGTACCTGGTTCAAGAAACCAGGAATTCAGTGGGAACCAGCCGTCCGCCTTTCGGACGAGCTGAGTGAGTAATAGATCATACAAGGCTGGAGGCTGGTGCCTTTTAGTACTCATCCCCTACAAGACCATATTACTACGGAACACTTTTCGGAGGGCGGGGTTTAAAGATTCAGAAGGATATTGCCATGGTAGCGTTTTCGTAGCTCACTTATGCCTCACTGTATCCACTGAATCAATCCATAGCTCAACAAATTCTCCCAATTTTGAAGGTAGAGTTGAATACGTGGCGCACTCTATGAAAACCAATACCGCAACCACTCATAATTCGTTTTACTCCTCTTTACTTTACAGACTCAAAATGATCTGACGGAATACTCACCGTCTTCCAGTGAATACATCATATAATCGTAGCTAATCTTATGCGGCGATTCAAAAATTTCCGGCTTCATCTCAAAATTCCAAAAAAGCGTGTCCACCGTTTGTTGATCTCTCGTGGGCTGATCTGCTGAAATCTGATCCAGTGCTTATATTTAAGAACTTGTAAGTGGAAGTAGAAGAAGACAACACAAAAGACATCAGGAAAAACTACGCAGAAACATCCGCACTCACGTCTAAGTACAGTCTCGAGAGTATTCACTCCTTTACCAAGTGGACCAATTGACTTATGTAGCATCGAGTAAATTGTCACGTTATTTCCTTTTTCCACAAGCCTTAAATTGCACCTGCTATATTTGGGAAATATGCGGAAAACCATTTACAAAAAGTTATTAGGAAGTATTATATGTTATCAGACATTAAGTAGAAGCATCACAAGTTTTATGAATTTGGATAAATTTGAGGAAAATGCCGGGTCAATGGGGTGTGACGGATAGGCAGAACTCAAAAAAAAAGGGGGATTCAAATTTTGTTCCGAGCTTGAAGGTTGCTTTTCATTTTTTTCATCACCTTGTTAATTTCACAATTTCTTGGCAAACGGGCAACCAGCTCATGAACCATCCACGGTCGATTGTAGTCAATTTGCAAAAAGATCGACGTTGGATGGTCTGACTGTGCATCAGCCAAGCTAGGCTGGTTTGTAAGATCCTATCGATTCGTGCAGATCAACCCAAACCGCTTCGCGAATGCACGCGCCTATGCAAGATGCTCAGAACTTTAAAGAAAACAATTTGTTTTACAATCAGAAAACACGTCCTATTACAACAACCTACATTTTGCGGTGGACCATCAAAGGGACTGCTTCTTGCTTCCATACATTTCCATAGAGGTGTACCTGTTCGTTTTGGGAGAAGAAAGGAGATACAATTTGGCTCCGGATGAATGGTCCTCACAATGGAAATTTAGGAAATCTGTGGGTTACTGGTGTGAAACGATGGCTTACCATTATTTTCCGATGATTTTTATAGAAAGTCACTAGTAACCCGCAGAATTCTACTGAAGGCCAAGGAATTTCGGAGTAAGACCGCTGCTGTTTTCCCTTTACAAATCACTTGTTAGTCAACTGGTATCCCCTTTCGGTCTCCTTTACAATAATATTTCGGCCTTCACAGAAGGAGATCATCGGTGGAATGTGGTAGATCAAGCAATGATCAGCTCGTTATCGATTTATGATCCTGAATCACTTTCGAGCGCGTTTCCATATCGCTCTGATGACTGCTTTTGGTTTCTGTCTTCTTTTTCAATTCCACTTATTATTTTTCTTTTTTACGGTATTGACACTTGCTTTTACCTATGCTGATATCGTACCACAATTAGCAAATGTTTACCGCAGTAATTGTTTTGTAAACAATGCCATACTCGTGTGGGTTACATCAAACGCTTTCCAGGGTTGAATGTTCTGTTTGTTATTCGCCCGTCTGGTGTACACTGCTACATGGCTTCACCGACTTCCGACTTGCTCCCAAGTATCGCCCACGAGTAACGCTTCCAAGTTCTGAGGTCCAGCGGAAGGATCAAGACTGAGGTAGGAGAATTACCCTGACTTTTCTTTGGTAGTTGTTATAATGCCAGAAAAAGAGCTAGACTGCAGAATTAGTTACCAGGTAAGCTATATTCTATAAACCTGCTATGTGGAAAAATACCGAATGTATTGTATTTGGGTAATTTGCTAAGGTTTGGTTGAGTTTGGTTGTCTCATGCATCATGAGTGTAGGAAGAGTGAGTCCTACAACGAATTTGTTCGACCCCAGAGGAATGCAATCGCTTTCTTAGTTGAAGTCACATTTGTCTTTAACTCTGTTTTGATTACTTCGATGTTTGCCTGAATGATTATTGTTTACATTCTGACATGCTCAGGAATTGTTGCTGCACCTGAACGACTGATAAACCAGGGGAAGTTTCTTATCAGTGCAGAAAGACACTACCATGAAAGGAAGTAGGTGGGGTCTAAGCAGGACTGGGCGGGTTTTGAACGAGATAAGTTGCATCTCGGCTATTAATGAGGTCTCACCCGCTAAGCATTGTTTTTTCGATGACCTTTGATAGGAAAGCAAACGCTCAACTTGCTCCATAAGTAGTCTAATAATCGGAATCATGTATCAATTTGTGAACCGTCGTCATACAGTAACCTACAGAATGCTGGAAATTTCAACATAATAAAATTACCCTTTGGATTTCGTTCTTTACCAACTGGCCAATTTTTGATCTAAATGATGTGGCGATTCAAAGAAAGTTTCGTTCTGGCACAGTTCAGAGCCATAATGCGAATTCCGTTACGACAAGAGGGAAGATGCACCAATAGAGTTATCCACGAAAAGGGAATACATATATAGCCGCTAAAACAGGAAAATATTGAATTTACTGAATAATTACCAGTAGGAAGTACCTCTCAGCTCTCACGGCAGTATAGTACATTCTCTATGGAAAAACTACTTCCCGTGTTGGAAATTCACTCTTACCCCTCTCTCCATCTTAAGCTGAAACTCCTGGACCACTATCATAACCCACTGGCCCATAAGGATAGCTCCTAAATCAAGCTCCCGCTTCTCGTTTTGTTCTGCCTTGTCCTATGCTGGGAAGTCTCTAGGCGTTCCAATGACAACTTTTTCTTCGAACAACTTTAATTCCATCTGTCTCACGGGAGTTCGAGAAATTGAAACCCCTGGGAATATCTCGGCAATATTCTAGCGTGTCAACGGCTATGATTGACAGAGCTGTTGAGATCTTCTCACCAGATTTCCTCAAGAGTTCGGGGATTTAAGTGCCTAGCGGATCATATGACGTCAAACAGACTCATATGTGCTGTGGATGTATTGAAATCGAATGCTTCTCATAGAATTATCGGATAATCTTCTCAAAGATCTCTTCAAAGCTCAAAAATCTCTAATAATCTTTGGTTTAAGCTGCGATTTGATTCCCTTTGTGTTTTGTTATTAATTATTTATCTGGTTACTTATTTATTTATTCAATTAAGGTACCATATCGACTTATTCGTTTTTATATTAGAAATTATTCTAAATTATTCAATATTCCAGGCTGTACGGAAAGTATAGGCTAAAAATTCCGCCTAGGTCCAGAATCTCCCGGATATTCTGGGAGCTTCCATTGGCTTTCTATGGAAGGACACTACCCACGCCTATAAATATCGGACTACCACTATCCTGCTTACATATTTACCCGTATAACGGGCCAACTTTTTCAACAGGTACTCCTTCACGAGTTCGAATCTGGGCACCTCAAACCCCAGAACCCCCAAAACCACCACTTGTATCATGAATATGGTCTCAGAGCCCCTTCTAAATGACTCTGTAGAAACCTTGTTCCAACGCTTCGCAGCCTGTTGCAGAAAGATCGGAGACGAACCTCGTTCTGGTAAGCGACTGTTATATTATGAAACCTCTTGTTGTGTTGTGCGCGAGTGGGTGATGTCCTCTAAGAGTACTTCTCTGAAAGCTAGCTCCCAGAGAGTCTTGAGAGAACCCAAACGATTGTGAAATTTTTGATTCTTTCCACACAAACCTATATATACATTTCAATAATATCTATGTTATAATTAATAAGTCGACATACTGTAATGATTAATTGTTAACGGGGAATCCATTTGCCGTCACATCAAGGCATGCCGTCACAAACTGCATATGCTTTCAAGGGTCCAGAAAACTCTAGTAAGCAGTTCTAAAAATGTGATGGAAATCCGATTCCCCAAATTATATCTGCGAGAAGTGGGAGCTAAAGGGGGTGGCCCTCTTTTTTCTCGTGCGAAACTCATCAGCTCGCAAATGCCCACGAGTTTGATATGGCGAAATGCGTGGGACATGGATTGAGTTGTGGTCGGGCTATGCGCAAGCATCAGCCAACTCGTCACCTCCCCGTACCCTCCCCTTCGAACTTGTCAAAACGGTGCTGTCTGACGACAAATGGGGGTAACGAAATTCGCCAAGTCTTAGATGCTTGACATCTCAGAGCAGCTATTGACTCACCCCCTCTGCTCTCCCATAGTTGGCCAACTAAGAGTCGTCCAACGAGTTGTTATAGGCCTAACTTGGGCCTAGGCTTGTTCGCCTCCCTATGGATTTGTTTACCTTTACCTTTTGACAGAAGGTATCTCCTAACTTGCTGGGATTGATGCTTTGACTACAAGACAGAAGTTGCTACCTACAACGTTTCCGATTACCGGTTACCATATATCAACATTTGGACTATTGCCCATATTTTTATTTACTTTTGCAGCTGTGTAAACAACTTGTTTCTTTAACTTGATTCAACTTGTTTCTTTAATTTGACTTCTTCCTTTATGATTTGTATTGTCGGCTTCTCATTGCCTCCAGCTTGCGGTTCTTTGTCTTGAATTTTTGTTTCGTGGAAAAAAATGATTTCAAAAATACCTCCGATTCATTATTAATTGTTTCTTAGCCTCGCTAAATCGATAGCAAATAGCAATAGCAAGCTAACAAGTAATAGCTAAGACTTGACGTCATTCCAGGACAAAAATCGGCTCATTCTAGGGAGGGATGGCTCCTTGAGTGAGCGAGACTCGACCTCGAAAAGCATGTTCGCTGGATTGAATGGTGTGAAATTGGGGTTCCCATCATTGAAATCCACCACAATATTCATGATGGGTTCAAGGAAAAGGGATTCCAGGCTTAACCGAGCCTTTCCTCTTTTCGTTACCAAATTCTGCTATCGCATGTCAGCTCCCAGCCTATTCATTTATTATAATATTTAATAAGCGCCTTTTTATGTTGTCAAAATAGTAAATCAATAATTGCAATGAAGAATCGATAAGAACTCCGTGTCTTTACAAAAAAATGGATAAATAAGTAAATAAATAAATCCATGAGGGCTTGATGTTGTGAGTTCTGATTCGAGATGAGGGAGAAGCTCCAAGTTTACTGTCCAACGGGGGTTGCATCCAACTTCAAACCCCGTTTTAGAGACAATAGCCGAGGGTGCATGGTGGTCTTTTTACGTTGTCATAGCGGCGTGTATTAAAATGACCACTCGCTCTATCTTCCTGTTCTCATATCAGCCGAATTCCCATTTGTGAGCACGGGTGCAGAGTGAATTTATGATAGGGGAGTAGCTTGTTAAATCGGGAAGAGGTATGCATACATGCCTTAGAATTGCTTTGTACTTTTGCAAAGGTTTCGGATACATGGCGTATACCACAAGGACGAAACAATGCTGCCACATATTTTCATGCACTACTGAAAGTATCTTTGCTCATCGTGGTCACACTAATTTACCGTACCCCTTCGTGTAGGAAGTTCTTCAAGTTCCCGCCTATGTCATGTGTACATATGTACATGGTTGGTGCCACCGAGTTCTCACTTGGCTTTCAGCCGTCTGCCAATCTCTCATTCAAAACCTGGCTCATGGGAATTTTATAATCTTCTCGTGCAATCCACCAATCTCGCACTTTACTTATAACAATTTATGAAAAAAGGCGTTGGACATAGGACATACGGTCCATTTCACGCAAAATTGCCCTCTTTTTTCATTCATACTCTTGTTTTTTTTGGACCCTTCAAAAAACGCAAAAAGATTTACTGCCCACAAAAACCTATCAATAACTTGATAGTAATCGATTTCTGTGTAAATATGTGGAAGTGTAGGAATGAGCCTTGTCGGGTTAATTTTCAGACGAGATTTCTGCTTCTATGATTGGAAGAGTTAAGTTGAGCAATGAAACGTACCGACAGAAATTCCCAAAATTTCCGTGGAAAATGAATTGAACCCTGCTTTTCTAACTTTTTTCATGGAATTTCTCATATATGATAAATCACTTTGTATTGTTCGGTTGACACTTGCTTATTAAAAAAGTTTTGAAACCAGTTCGCGGTGTCAAGTAGAGCGCAGAGAAGAGAAATCTCTGCTCTGAGTACGAAGCAGAGGGATCCTTTTCCGACTGTTTTCCAGGCGGTTTCTAATAGGTAGAAGGTGTGGTCAGTCATAAAGGCTTCAAGAGAATTTCTTCTATCAAGCGTATATGATCTCGTTTGACTCCACAGCACCTCCTCTTTTGTCCTTCCAACTGAAAAACTTCGGAGGGCTCTGAAGGAGTAGTTGGTACATTCTGAGTTTACCCATTTGGGACAGGGGTGGGAGAGATTGAAAAGGTGGTCAGTAGGGTTGTCGAACTGTTTTGTAACTTCAAAAGCGAATACTTTTAATATAATTTATCTGAAAACACCTGATTCACGCCATGAACCGCCTGCCCACTCCTGATTATGGGAGAAATCGCCAATTTCTGCATCAGGATGCAGTAGCTACCTCTCCACATCTGAATGAAAGCCGTTTCCCCAAAATGCTCATGTGCATCAACGAATTATCTTCTTTGTCCTTCGACCCCTACTGTCTAAAGTTGACCGTTCATATGTTGTAAACCCTTCTTGTCGCCATTCGATTGACGCCAGCAGCACATCTTTTATCGATATACATTCATATTTCATGAAAATCATCGTTTTCATCGTCTCTATGGTGTCGTTTTTTATGAGGACTGGCCATCACTCTTTTCATCCCATTATTTTGAAGATTTTTCCTGACGGCGATTCACAAAAATAACAATTCCCGATGTCACCACAACGACGCGATTTCGGTCTATACCGTAATCCTTACTAGAGAATTTCTTCGATGCTTCTCATTTTCATCTGCGCTATCTCGACCCACATGTTCATGGTCTCAATGAGTGAGACCCTGGGATGATAATGCGAATTAGGACAATCCATATTTCTCTTTCTGGTTTCAAGGACCATCTGATTATGTTGAGAAAACTGAATCGAATCAGAAAAAAGTAAAAAAAAAAAGTAAAAAGTAATTTGTGCAAAGTAAAATAAATATTCGTTGAAAATTCTGCTCAGTAGTTGCTTTAACTCCCAGTTCTGTTTTTTGTGTAGAAATTTTCAATCGACGGTTAGGTTTCGGGAGCTTATGCTTTCACCAATTCGTTTTTGTATCGAAAGCAAAGAACAGGGGAGGGAACAAAAAGGGGGCGGACCTGGGAAAAGTAGGGTATCGGACTATTCTAAGCTAATCTGCAAGTGCTACAAATGTCTTTTGTGGGTTTCAATAACTGCCTAAAAACTACCTGCCCATTCTCGATCCGGGCGAAACTCACCACTGCCTGCATCAAAAGACGGTCACAAATTCTTGAACTGTCTTTGGAAGCTAGTGCTCTCCAACCTGTCTTACTTTTTCCAAATTTCTGTTATGGGAACATCCCCAAATTTTTTTTCATATCAGGGGAAAATAGTCTTAGCCATCGGGTATAAGATAAAAATTCGAGCTCAGAACTAAATTGAACTCATTGTCAGAGGCAGTAAGATCTCTTCTTTTTTCGGAGTTTGAAAGTTGATTGGTGCCAGATTCCGTCAAAAAAAGGAAATTCCGTTCACATTCCAGACCCTTTGCGCTGGTGGCATTATATGAGTTTGGAGCTCCTTCGGAATCTCAACTGAAGTAGACTGCATGGCGCATGCTAGAAAGACAAGAGTCTAAAATTCTATTCTAACCGCTGATTTACAAAGCTTTTAGCTTGCAGTCATGATCCTTCCGTAGGACTGGAGGATATGTTTGTTTTCTCCTCACTACATAACTTTCACCATGTACAAGTTTGAGAGGGCACTTCAAAATCTTTGACTCAGAGTTGGCTCTGGCTCGGATTCTTATTGGTGATTGACTGAGTCGGCATTCAGGTTGTATAAAAAAGACTTGCTGGTCCCAAAGGTATCCGCAGTCATTTTATATTTTTGGAAAGGTTTTCTCTCTCTAGGGCTCTATTATGGACTTGGTTTGTGTTTAGAACGGTAACTGCCAAAGTTGACCATCATATTTGTTACAGAAGACGTGGTAGGCCACTTAGTGTGCTCCACAAGCTGATTGATCAATCCTGTCTCGGATTACGCCATGCATATGGATTCCGCTTGGAACTTGGGGGGTATTTTGAAGTGGTTATAGCTGATTTGTTGCCTACGGTGGTTAGCCGCTGTACGAGTTGTCGACCTTTTTTTTCAGACCACTGCTCCTGTGAAGGAAACATACATAATGTTCAGGACGAATCCCAAACAGGGAGCCCTGTACGGGAACCTCATGGTGTTCACTACTCATTTATGAAGCGTAACGTTCTGGAACTTCCGCTTCACTGGATGCTTTTGTTTTTTTCCTCGAATTTTCAAACAATCAACGGAGTAGTTTCAATTGAATTTCCCCTGATGAACCGACCGCAATCGAATTTACTACTATGCTACTACGTTTTGAAATATGAATACTCGTCCCACTTGCAAGCTTTTTTCCCCCTTTGCTGAGCCTTTGCTCCGAAATCTCGGGAGGAATTTCGGAGATTAGCAGTTAGTGGATCCCACGAACGACATAGCGTTTATCCGATTTGCATCCAACACGAGTGCTAGCGAATTTCTGCTGAACTATGCNAGGTCTTTTCGGAAGCAATTAGTGTGCCATGCATTTGACTTTCATTAGGAAATGCAAAGACATCTGACCTTGCAACAGGAATGTTCTTTGATAATACTCTGTGCCTAACTTATTGGTTAGAGGCGAGGGAAATCACCCTATCGAAGGTGGCACTCCATTGTATCTTGCAGTCAAATTAATAATGGAAGGTTTAAGCTATGTAATATATGAGCCATATTTGAAGGGGGAGGCTTATGCTGCTCGTTTCAGGATTATGTCTCCCCAGAATGGCAAGGGATAGCCTGTTCGGGTAAGGAGGAAGGGTTACCTGACCAGTCCAATGTGTAGCCGTGATAATACCATCGATTCAGTTGTTGTAACAAATAATTTTCGAGATTAGAGCTAATAGAGGTAGAGCTGCACTGGGCTCTATTGGCCCGAGCTTACTTCTGCCCCTCCAGTCTCTGATCCATTTTTCTTTCCCCTGACATTTCCCACAGTATGTTCCTCTACGGAGGTTTGAAGCAGTTGGCTTCACATTCTACGGCTCACCCAAGCAATTCATTGTGGGGTTATACTTACACAGTTATTCACTCGAAACCTCTATCCGTTGCTCGTGATGCTCTTTTTCGAAGGAACTTTGATCATCGCCAACGATTCACTGCCGTTTTCTCTACACTGTTCTCTCCACAAAGGGCTTCAGGGTGTTTAGTAGTTGGAGTCACAAACATTCTGGGAGCAGAACTGCTTTGAAAGGCAGTCTGAGATCCTCAGTAAACGATGTTCCGCTGCAAATCTTCTTTCCTCAGGATGCCAGCAGCGTGATTTGATTCAGAAAGCACTGTTAGAAGTCGAAAACCGTTGTTTATTCACTTTGATTCAATTTTCCGGACTGACATGATGTTTCTGATTTTCAGCTCTTCCTATGCGTACCCAAAACAGTGGGCATGGGGAAGAGATGCTTGGTGAGAGTGGAAGTTGTCTCCACGGAGGATCGAAGCGGGACCTTTGAAACTGACCGATTTATGTCTAATATAGCTCCCTAACGTGTATTGAGATAAATGAGGAGTTTAGCCAAACTGGGTTGACTATGCTTTAAAATTGGAATCCCTATGTGTACCATACCAAAGACACTTCCATAGCATAAATCCACCTTTGCTCCATGTGCTTCTTACATTCTCAGTACGACCTTTCCTCTTCGGCTCTCGATGTCGGCTGGTTCGCCATTTTTGTCCCATGGGGAAGAAATGGCTGCGTCGCTGTCAGAGGCGGGTCTGCAGAGATATAGCCGTTCGCTGACGTTTGAATTATCGCTCCCAAAACTTCTTTAATTCCTCAATCGTGATGGAGAATAGCTAGGTATTTTAGAGTCTGTCTCCCGCTTTGTTTTTGTTCTTTAGTTCCGTTCCTTTACTAATCTTCTGCATCTCGTTTCCATCCTAATAATATTTTTTGCCCCGTTTTATCTGTAATTTCTGATTCTGGAAAGAGGTCTTGTCTGGCCTCTCCACAGCTTCCTTTCAGGTGGTAAGAGGGTCAATAAGCATAATAGTCCTTAATGTTCCAAATACATACTCACGACATTTCTTCATTTCCATTCATTGATACAGCTCATTTACTTTTTGAAATAAGTGGTGATTTAGAAGAACGGAAGCATCTACATATTACCGTAAGTCATTACGGTAATGAACGGTGAAAAATGTATACTGATATTCATTTACATCGTTCTTGATAAGATTAAGTAGCGGTAATGAAAACCCTGGATTGTTGGGTCGAACTTATGAATCGTTTCTTTCATAAATCACTTCAACAGCCTTCAAGCTACAGGGTCGGAAAGGTTTATCAAAAAAAGAAATCTACTAACTGGTAATGGAATAGAAAGGGAAGGGAGATAGCTTCTAGAGACGTTCATAACCATCTACAACAAAGGAACTTAATTTTTCAGGCGGATTTTCGAAAATGCGGTAGGAAAAGCCTAAAAGCTGAGTTTCATTTGGATTACGAATACATGGCACCCCTGACCAATGTTAAGCCCTTCAGTTATCGGTTTCTAATAGTATTGTATGCCTTCTGAGCATATTCAATTAAGTCCGTATTTCCGAGATAAGGAACAAATTCGGGCGCATTCCGAAGTGATGCTTTTCTTCGAAACCTTCAAGAAATTACCTTATACACTCTGTGTAATAGTTCATAGGCTCTATTCTCACTACTTTTTTTCTGAGCTCAGATTCGAGTGCTCAGAGGTTCTATGAATGGAACGCCCACAAGTATCACTCCCATACTTTATTTAATTTATTTGTTATATTACATGTTTATAGTAGATTCCTTTTTTGACCATACTTATTTATTAAGTTCCAGTAGCGGAGCCGAAATATCTGAAAGCTTATCCCAGGAGTAATCTTAATTCAAATAAAATAATGAGCACTATGGAGAGTAGATTTTTTCACTTGTCAATCACACATCCGAGTATGGGAGAGTTATTTTTAGATGTTTTTCAAGATTTTCGAAAATTTCAAAACGTTCGAATACACTTTCATGTTGATCCGGGGGGTTTCGTGACAGATTGACAAGACATACTCTACTCGATCTCCGGATGTACGCTTGGGAATTATTCAAATTGTTTTGCGTTGTCAAATACATGCTCTGTCTGTGTTCCGAAAAAGGATCTGAGTGAGTGGGCAAGGAGAAATTGTTGGAATACTTGTTAGAGATCTTTCTTCCCTGCGATCAGACTCTTTAGCTGAATATGTAGGAATTCTGAAAATTCGCTTAAGTTTTTCAGCATGAATATCAAGTAAAGGAGGGTGATAGAATCAAATTTGCTAGAACTTAACGAACGAGAAGCTATTCGTGAAGTTTCTACTGCTGGAGAGATGAAAATGCTTTAAGATCCACTTCAAGTTTTCAACTGAACGGTTGAACTGTCGCGCTCTTCGGTATGCGCCATGCTTTCGGCGTTAGTCGGGATTGTAGTTAGTTTCTTCCTACTGCCAACGAGCTCATACAAACTCTGCGCAAATCGGAGCTTTCATTTTAACTCAGAATCTCGGCGTTAAGAATCTACCTTGGTTGTTCGACGACTCGATACTATGAGGATCTTGTGAATCTTGTACTTTTTTAGGGGCTGGCGCACATTCTTATCGTTCGGTGCTTCGTTTCGCCTCTCTATCCGATGATAATTTATTACACCTAATTAGTTTTATATGTTTTGCTTCCATTATATTTATGAGTTCAATGAATACGAAGCCAACCGAGCGCTAAAAAAGATAGGAAGCCTTGTTGGCTCAACTGTTATCCCGATCGGAGGACGGCGGGGGTGCCGAGATTCGGTACAATGTTTCACCTTTTTCTATTAGACTTTGCAATTGCTCTTAGTGAGGGTGTCTATGGGTTCAGGAAAGGAATGTTCAGGAAGGTTCCCCTCTTTATCACATAAAAACGATGAATATAGGGTGAATGGGTAAGGTCGATCATTTGAAAGTAGGTGGTTCTTAGCTGGTTCTGAGCCTATCCCAGATTCCCCTTTATGATGCATATTGGACCTTTACTGTCCTTTTTCTAACTAAAATACGATCTCTGTACGTTTTGGGAGGCATTTGTCGATCGCTTTCAATTCAGGCAATTTCCCCATCCCTCTTCTAGGGCTTTTCGTGCCTATCAATCTTAATGAGTAAAAAAAGCTCTTTGTAATTTGGGATATGGACGGATTTGGATTGAACGGAAGCAAGCTCCCAATTAACATGGGCACAGAAAAAAATAGTTCCATAACCCCATGCTGGAATTCTTGCCAATAGTGGCAGCTACAAGGTGGTATTCCAGTAAGTACTCATTTTGCCTAAGAAAATGAGCATAAAAGACTAGACTAGAAAACTCGTTGAGGGAGTTGACACCGTCATTATGAATCCCCTCCTCCTCCTTCCCTCTCCTCGCCTTAATACCTTTTTTATGCTCCAAATCTTCTCTGAACAATACCTATGACCCATACAGTGTTGGGCAAGGTTGTTGTCTAAGCTCCTACAGATTGGGACCATCCTCTTTTGCAATTCAAGATGGAACTGCCAAGCTGTTAGATGTTTGCAGCTGCTGCGTTATCTCCCTTGTGACGGCTTCTCAATTAATCATAGGCAGCGCTTCCCAAAGCGATAACATAGTGTAGGCTGAATACCCACGAAATCGCGAGTGACCCCAGTGATTCTAGAGGAATGTCGAGTACGTGGCGTGTCCCACGAGATTAATCACCCCAATGTTTTTTCCTGACTTTGTATTCATTTGAAGATTTTTGTTTTTATTATTAGGAGTTTGAAGATCAAGTTTTCAATAAAATTTTCCTGCGTCCAGGGAACGAACTCGAAGAGCTCCTCCCACTGAAAAAGGCCGAATTCAAGACTATCATGGACGACCTGAGACATTTGAGCTCAAGATCAAAATCTCGACTTCATCCAGTGACATATCAGTCATGACACGACCAACAAAACACATCTGTCATTTGTTCCCCGGAAAAATCCCACTTCTTCCCCTCCCAACATATGGAAAACATTTGTCGCACGTTTTGATTTATGGCTCAAATGGGATGGCATCTTTTGCTCGTCTTAATGCCACTTGCAAAAACAATCTCCTCTCGTTCGGGCATAGAACGGCTCAAAAAAGTAGCTCTTCGGGTTGCTTTTGAGATGGGCGTAATGATACTTTGGTTGAAATGTTTTAATGAGATCGTAGTTTCGGGGAGATATTGTCCCAGCGTATGTAGTCCTTGGAAGACTTGGGGATGCCATAAGGTAGCACCTAGCATTTCCGAAAAGGCGACTATCCTGCAGAAACTTTATTTTTGAACTATGTAGACACGTCTCTGAAAATTTTTGACGTCTTAGTGACGCTAATCAATCCCGCCTTGGGATGCGCCCCGCATTTGACTTTTATACAAAGCCATATGTAGTAGCGGGCGAATGCGCATACGGCCTATACAATGACTGGAGGTGATTCGATGGGTAGGATTCATTGTTAGGCTGCTCCCACGCAAGTTTGGCAAAACTAGCCCTCCTGAATAGGAGATGGCCCATTGGCTTGGGGGTACCAAGTCGAAATTCGATTCCTGGACCATGCAAGTGATGTGTGACATCAGGCTTTACACCAAATCCACCAATTAAGGTGGTCAATTTTCTCAAATTGTGCCACGAATAAGGGAGTTTTCAATTTTGCCCTCTTCCATGGATGGTCTGCACGTCTGCAGAATCTAACATGCTTACTGGCCCTAAGCGTCTGTGAGAGCTCAATGCGGCCGCAAGTCTTTACAAGGGAGGCACAAATGGTTCGGGAGCTTTCTGAATCTTGGCGGTCAGCCTGTCGCCTAATCATAAAGTTTGCGCTACCGTAACGATGACTGGGGGGTGGAGCACATTTAGTAGCTTACTTTTTCTAGGATACCACCGCAACAGCAGCTGTTTAGTCAAGCCTAAATCTTGCTTATACGTACTTTTTTGCGTAATATCTTGGAACGCTTTTGTTTTGGCTGACCTTTCAGCGTTCTTAATGGACTGGCTTGAACTAGGGTTTTTCGGGAGGAGAGATTTCGTGGTTTAAGGGTAGCGGTGAGCGAAATGATGGATGACCAGTACTTCTAAGCGGCGTTATCCTTTCGAAATGTCACCCTACGAAATCGGCGATTTTTCAAGGAGCTTGCCTCCAGTGAAACCCTTTCCAAAACCTCGAATATCAGAAAAAGCAAATGGCAAGTGTTTGCTGAGGCATACAGCCAGCAACGGTGATCTGGGAACGGCTTAAGTAGTGTTCCCTAAAAACATGAAGTGATGCTTCCCTGGTATGACCGCCTCTGAGTAAATGTGTGTCAACGATGACTACTCATGGGATATAGAGATGGATGGTGAAAGTTGGGGCACTGTACATAGTTGAAGGGATATACTGACCTTCAAAAGGGTTCTAGGGATAGAGGATAACGAGGGTGCGTTGCCTAACCATGGCGGATCTCATGTTTATCCTACTAACTCTCCATCTCGATACTTTTCAGGGGTCGCGGTCTGTGGAAGAGGGGGGGGATTACCGCTGAACACTTTCTCCCTTTTTCCTATCATGCGAGGTTCTTAGCGGCAACTTGGCATTTTAGAAATTTTGTTTTTTTTTCTGAATCGCTTTTATGCCTAGTAGGCGCTTCATCAATCTGGAGCTGGTAATATATATTGTTAATGAGCTGTCTGATGAGATAAGAGTTTGACAGCGCGTTGCAATTCCATCTAAGGAAGCATGCAATCCAGAGCCACGATGGCTTTGGATAAATTCCGAGGGAGTGGAGCATCTCCTGGAGCCTTTTAATGAGAAATAATGTGTACATATATTTTATATGCTTATGTGGCATTTTTTAAAAAATAGTTGGTAAAATCCGAGTCGAAAAAGCATAAGAAAAGTTAATTTTTTAAAAGACGTACCTTTCTGCAAGAGGTTTCATGGTTAGTCCATGGCTTTTCGAGTTCCAAGTGTTGAGAAAAAGAATGTTGGCAGCTATAGTCACATGAACGAGTTGAAGCCAAAGAAGAAAAACAACCTGGAAAAAATTCTATTTTTTCTTCAATATTTTCAAGATTCTGGGCAAACTCTGATCTGTCACTAAAAAAAGAAGAATTATTTTCCATCAGAAAAAAAAAACGAACCACCTTCTGACCAGTCCTCTCCTCATCCCAAAAGAGACATGGCTTTAAAAATGGGTAATTTTTTCGGGAGTAATTTTGTAGTGTCACAAAAGTTGATAATGAAATGTACGTCAAAAAAAGAATATCTTTTGGCATACGGTATTTAGTTGCCACTTAGAGGTTCTGCTCGTTTTTTTCCCACTCAGTGGATTTTGAAAAGCAGTTCACATGTGTTTTCATCCTCCCAAATGGGTCTTACATCAATCAGAAGCCATTCCCTTTAGATAGATCTACCTTCTTGGTCTGATCTTGTGAACTTCTCCTTCAGACAAAGCCAATTACGTAATGAACATCAAGCTAGACAAAGAGCAAAAGGTCAAAATTAAGTGAAAAAAAGTTGTTCGTGTTTACTGATAAGAACGATTCGATCAATACTTATTGAAAAAACAAAAAAAGGTGACCCAAAAGATCACCACTGCATTCCTAATGATTGCTCATTAGTGAGTGGGAGATGAATCCCAAGCAAAGGCGATCAGAGTAGAGAGGATAAAACTGTTGGTAATAGAAGTAACGCAGTGGCTCAAAGTCACCGAAACTCAATTATGAGATCCAGGCGTGTCCTGTCTGCCCCATACCAGCCAAAGCCGCTTGAAGAGCAAGGAAAAGCAGATGTTGAAAATGCTGATTTTTTCCTCCTGGATATCCCATATCTGATTCAGAAAAAAACCCGAATAATTAAATTATTCAGAAAACTAATTTGAATAGTTCTGTAGAGGAGAAAGAGCTCTTTCGAATGAATATATACACTCCGATAAAAAACAAAAAAATTCGTTGTAAAATAACTCCAACGCAAAACTCTACGAACTTATGTTATAACCCAATATGAATCGGCTTCAAATCATGCTTTCTAGTGCACACCACTTTCTCCGTTTGGCAAAGTTTTGAGGACGTCTAGTTTTAGTCCCCGATTACAGCTCTAAAGGTGAGAAGCCTTGATCCAGGACTGAAATACTAGTATATTTATATAAAATACCTTGAACTAAGTAATTACATACTTATCCTCATTTGAAAAATTCCCAAAAAATCACACTATTCGATTTTGTCCTTCAATAAAATGCTGAAGTTTTTGGAGAGTGAACAGAGGGGATACTGTAGGAATTTGTCTTTTAAGAGTTAAACGTGTTTTTGTTTTGGAAGCCCCGAAAAGGCTATTCTTCTGGCTGCAATTTTAGGACCTGTCATACTCATTATTCACTTTAATAATGGGTTATAGTTATAGTACTGTACTATGAATATTATACATTAACTACCAACTATAACTGCTTTCAAGGTCGCTTCACGGTAGCATGGGCCTCAAGGTACTCTCTTATAAGTTCTGCATTTCCTCATAAAAATCACTGTAAAGCTATCAAAAGCTATAGTATGGGGTTACAACTGCATAGCATCAGGTAGCATCATCGCCACCTTCGCCCTAGTCATTTATTTAGATGGACTTTCCGTCATACGCATCCAACACCGCTATAGCTTTTTGAGAAGCAAGCTCTGATGGCAAAGCTGTCACTGGCCGGTTCTATTTTCAGCATTGCTTAGCAAAGTCATTTTTTGCTACTATGCCATTCCTCATTTTCAAATAGTTCATTCATCCCTTTGGGTAGAACTTCTTGTAAATTTAAGTAAGAAACTTGAACCAAGTGATCTTCGAGGTGAGTCCTGGACCAGTGGGTTACCAGTTTAAGCGAACTAATTCTCCATTCTACCCATTACTCGATGCCAGACTCGTTCGGGAGGAAAAAAGCGCCGTCATTAAAATCTTCTAGACCCGCAATCCATTGTGTAGGCCACATACACATTTGAGCGCTATAGTGATCCTTTAATGATAGCTAAAGGCATGGTCTACAATCTCACTGCTGCTGACCGAAGAGCTGATAAGGAAATCATAGTCGCCAGACGAATTGATATACGGGCGACAGCTACGAGTGAAGAAGTTGTTAAAAGGCTATGAATGTGTAGAAGACAGATCCGTTCGGAACTTCAAAATGCACTTGCCAAATTTGTGGGAACAACCTGAAGAGCTTTCTTTCTAAACCCCAAAACGGCTATATTACCCACCATTTTCAACGATCAATTTGCGTTTTCCGTGGAAACTTTTTTTGGAAAAAGGAGGAAAGAAAGAAGAAAGAAGGATGAAAGAATGGGAATCGAAAGGCTGTTGATTTCGACTGAAATCCGGGATTTATGCTGAAGTCCTTCCTATAGAAGTTCCTATATTGCTTATACATCTATTTTTTTATTCGTAAAGTTCCCAGCCTTATAAATTTAGTCAGAGTTAGATAAATCTTCGCAAATGATCAACTTTTTAGGAAGGTGGTAATGCCAAATTTCCAAAACATGAGAAAAATTCCTTGGAGCTCTATTCATCTATTTTTCTAAATTTTTCGCTCGGGTTTCCATAAAATCAAATGGGTCTTGAGTAATACTCAATAGAGCCCCCATCTTATAAATTATATCTTTTTTACGTTTTGTAAATCTCTGTAGAAGGTCTACTTCGTTGAATCCTCAGGAATGATTACCTTTCGGGGAATGTCAGCAGTGCTGCAGTTCAAGAAATGTCAAAAAAAGTGGCCCAAGTCTCTAGGAGGCTTTGAAGTACACGGAGGTCACTGTAGTCAGTATTGAGGTCCTATCACGAAAGCACTACAATGTATTCACTGCTTTTAAAAGATAAATAAGTACTCGAAGAGGTGAACTCCAAAACCTTCCTTAAGGTAACTTTTCATAACCAGAACTTTCTTACTTTCCTGCTTGCCACGAATAAATTAATTCGACAATTATTGGCTATTATCCATTATTGATTGAAATAATATCTGATTAAAATCATGAAAGCATCGGCTGATGTATGTCTAAAAAGAAACTTCAGAAGAAATGTTAACAAAATTACCTTCATTCGATTTCTGGGAGTTGTCTAGGTGGTGGAGGTGGTGGGTTTGATCGCAAACCAATAAAATGTGAGAGGAAGCGGAACCTGATAAGATAGCAATTGTTTTCTTCAGGGCAGACCACTATAGGGCTAAATATATGGGCATGATGGTCACCTTGAGCATGATAATCAATTACCAACTCCTTCATTTTGAATCAGTGGTTACTTAAAAGGTATCTTTGAATGTCGTCTAGGTGTTTGAAAGGTGGGAGAGGATATCCATCTAAAGAATCCGAAGGGAGCAGGCACATTCTGGCACTGCTAGGACTGCTAAGTCTGTCTTCAGAAATCTTCAGAAAAGTCATTTCTTCGGAGACAATCTTGATTGGATTCAGAAATTCAAATAAAATTGTTTTTGACTTTGACTTTGTACTGATAATAGGGACAATTTCTCCACTTGCACTTTCCCGAAGACGATGTTCACGTGCCCTGACTTCACTGGTAGTCTCGAGGGTCATGAGCTACCGCAGGTTAGCACCAGAAACATCCCCATTTTATGAACCAATGTAGTCCTAGGAACCTTCGTTTCTCGAGGGATTCAGAAAGCGCATCATTTCTCTTGTTCGCAGCTTTTATGAAGTAGTCTAACCATCGGGGGCGTGCACCCGTACTGGTGTTCATTTGACTTCCCGAGGGATTCAGCCTTGGTTCAACGGTCACCATAAAATTGCATGATGTGTTCGACGCCCACATGATCTTCGGCTCTGGGGCGAGTGAGACAGTGTCCCAGCCTCTTCGCTCGTTGACGGAGCTTGGAAGTTTGCGTCTCCTCTGGATTTTCGTGTATGGGGAATTTGGGGCATTCTTCTTTAAACTACGCGTTGAGTGACACTGACAGAATGCTCAACTCGCCTGCGAGAGAGCCAAGTCTCTGAACGGTAACTCAAGGCAGAGAAGGCAATAGAATCGAAGATATAGGTGAGAAGTCGAAGTTTTCTGCCTTTCAAAAAATGCCTCCGATGTTTTCAGGTGTTTTCGCTATGCGCGGTCTCCAGGGTACTGAAACGAGAACCCCTGACTATTTCAGAGACTGGCTCTACTAATTTCCCGAAAAAGCCTTATAGTTCACGTTCTCTTGATAGTCAGTCAATAGACCTTTCAGATCCGAACCCTGGCGATAATCAGTGTGGCTCTTGAGTATGTCAAGCATTTGATGACATGTCATGGAAAAGTGTATTGCTAGCCTATGCTCAGGTTCGGGTGCGTCCTGAATATCAGACTAATACTCCATTCATTCGAACTTGTAGCTGATTTTGAGTCGTTGCCTTGCTGGGAGAATCGAGTGTGTCCAGTCGACCAGTCGCCACTGAAATAAACTTCTCATACGCTAAATATTCAGAATTCATAAGTCACGAAGCGATAGTGTGGCAAGAAGACGATAACGTCTGTGAATCGTTGCTAGCTTGACCATTGGAAGTATACTTTCCTTCTCAGAACGCCGCTTTCTTCCAGTTGCACGAGCACGTGGTTGGAAGTATCATGAGAAGCTTTTCTACCGAACGCAGGGTGCTTGGAGGTGAAATAAGATATCTCTTCCGTGTAACTCGATCAAAAGGAAGGTATCAGTGCCTAGGTCACAAGTTTAAATCTCGATCTTTATTGCCATTTTTGCAATGAGCCTCACCTCAGTCTGGAGTAGAGGCGATGTTAGGGATGTACTAAAAGGAAAATAGCTTCATGAGAAATACGGGGTCATTCCTAGGTAAATCAAATCACCTCTCTGTGTTCATCTAATGGGTTTGTGAACATGAGAACCTTCTGTTCTACAGGGATCCCCGTTTTGTCTCCTACAGAAGGAAGACCTGCCCACAGGACACACATCAAAGCACAGTGGGGGCGTTGTAATAGAGTAAAACATGTATGGACTGTTGCTCGCTGAAACCGCGTCAGCCTTAAGACATACTAGGAAACTGTGCCATTCCAGAGATTTTTTTCATTAGTCATCTCTCCATGCTTTCCTCTGTATATCAATTGTTATCCTTAAATTCACGCTTAACAGCTGACTTAACAGCTGCTCCGAAACTAACCACCCTTGCTTTGTAGATTATGCTGGCACTCATAACCTCCTCAAGTGCAAGTGGTTGAAGAGTCTTGGAATGTGAACCATAGCATCGAAATTTTTGCGAGAATGGCTGAAAGGTTCTTAGGTGAAGGATTGCACGTATCTTGACATGAGCTGAGATAGTTGTTGTCAGTGGTCATCTGCCACGGAGTAAATTAAAGCTGTCGAGCAACTTCTTGGATAGGGCAGAGCTATCGTCCCCTTGTCTATTAGGGTTGGCTGTATCTGTCGGTACAAAAATTATGTTGTCACAGCCAGCAACAAAAAAAAGCTCTTGCAATTTTTCCATCATCGCTGCTTGTTCTCTATCAATCTACACAACAAAAAACATCATCATTTTGTAAATGAGGGAAGTATGTTACTGTCAGCACGAACGGAATTTGAATTTAACTAGGGGGCATGGAGCAGACATAAAGGGACTTCCCTCTAACTGTACAGTGCTGCTCAATGGATCGGATCAGATAAGAAGACGTCTGGTCAGTCATGGAAACACCTCCAGTCTTCCGTAATGTGATAGAGCAGCGCCTGCGATGGTATGGGTACGTGCTGATTGTTTGAATCACGCCCTCCATAGATTTCCATAGGAGAAGTAACGAGACGTGATCAGGAAAGGTCACGGGAATTTTCCAAGTTCACAACAACAAAGGGTTCTTCGGCTAGATGAAAATTTCACTCTTGCAGGGATATGAATTATATACCTTTGCTGGTACAACATATCTGAGCTGGGAGGTTTCAATGGAAGGAACAACGGTGACCGCAACGGGAAATGAGATTGCAAAGGAGGACGGCTACGACAACATGATAGAATTTTTTAGTACAAGCAAGTGCAATCAATTCAGATTCCCATTATGTATATATAGGAAAACGAGGCAGAAGTTGTCACATCCAAAATGTTGTTCACCCTTCTAGTTCTGGCTTTCTTGTTGGCTGATGTCGACGCTGCATGTAAGTTGTGTCAGCTGTTTTGAAGCTGTAGTGTAACCCATCTTCTGAAAGTTGTTTCGGCGAGAATCTTTTATACCGTATTCCAGTCGATTGGAGAGGCAATTTGAAAAAATACGCAGTTGGATTCGCTAAAAACGCCAGCAGAATCTACGAAGAGAACACGGTCAGTTCTCTGTTGGTGGCCTTTGCTGGGCAACGTGGATTTCAGGATAACAACTGATATACAGGGAAGATCATTGAAGGACGACTTAGCGGAAAAAGCAAAGGAAGTGATCAAATCCCCAAATAGTGTAAAGGAAGAGGCGATTACCAGTGTCAAACAGTTTGTATCACATCTATTTAGACTTTTTCATTATCATACTTTAGAGATATCTCTTCTATTCAGATCGCTCTCGAGAGCAGGACCAAATTCGATGAGTAAGAAAGTGTTTTCATTGTTCGATCAAATCCCCAAATAGTGTAAAGGAAGAGGCGATTACCAGTGTCAAACAGTTTGTATCACATCTATTTAGACTTTTTCATTATCATACTTTAGAGATATCTCTTCTATTCAGATCGCTCTCGAGAGCAGGACCAAATTCGATGAGTAAGAAAGTGTTTTCATTGTTCGGATAAAATCGAATAAAGGAGATGAAGCAATTAGTAACAAGTTATAATACTCACAAAGTAATTTTGCATCTTGTACATCCCTTAAGTCCCCGATATGAGTGAGACTGCCATCCGAAAAGTTCACGATAGTTCGTAATCAGTATTTGTGACTTACTTACTTGAAGGATACTCCCTTTGTTTGCCCGTCGACCTTCCACCACAGGAGAAACAAGCTTTTCTTCCTTTTTGAACTGCTGCAATTTATTGAAAGCCTCTTTTCACCAAATACAAGTTGCGCGCTTGCAGGTTCCACCACAATACGTCCCGGTTACTGTGTTCGATCTCTCTCTAAGTGACTTTTGACTGACTGACTGACTGACTTTGACTGATCCTGACTTTTGCACAAGCGATGGCCACCTACAACCCAATGGAGTAGGGGGTTACATCTTTTGCCTGGCAGAACTGTGGTCATTAAACCTCCGGAGCAAACCCAGTTGCTCCACTTTTCACTGCTGCAACTAAGCCCGGAACCCTCTTTGGTTGAGAAAATGATGAGCCCCATCCATTCGATCAGGTTTTCATAAAAAATTCAGACAAGGTGATGTCTGGAGTTGGTTTGATGCTTCGAATGATTACCGTCTGAATCAAAGTACTCATCCCTCAGTCGTATGCCACGATCGTGCCATGCTACCATAGAGTTGCCTCACAATCAGAACCAATTGGGGTGTGCTCACATGAATTTAGGAACTGATGTAGCCTCTTGGGGGAAATAGAAAATCTGGTCGCTTACTGTTCATGGATTTTCAAGCCCTCAATGGGGACATTGACTAATGGAAGTATACTGCAAAAGAATGTGACAGTGAGAATAAGTGCCCAATGTTCTACAAGGGAACTTTTTCTGGGTCTGGGATATATGCTAGTCTGAAGGAACAGAGTCTAATGAGTATTTGATTTGTCAGCAAAATTTCACTGGCTCCAACAACAGAAAATTATGTATACGAAGGAAACCCCGCCCGCATCAGGAAGGATACCAGAAGGGACAATCCACTATCCCTATTTCGGTATTTCTACTGTCAGTGTCCGCCCTAGAACTAGCATGAGAAGCAGAGCAGAACTGTGGTCTTCGAATTCAGTAAGTTGGCATGTCCTTCCATCGGTGAAAAATTGGATGAGAGCCAACTTAGAAAGTTCCAACCAGGACACGGCCTTTTTCTGCTCCCGTCAAAACAATGACACAACTTTTTGTCCGGTACCTATCGGAGCTACAAGGGACCATTTGGATTTGTAGAAAATCAAAAAGATTGTATTGCTGCATAAGAGAGGAGGAGTAGACGATTTCGGCAACAATAAGCACTGTACCCTACTTGCTTTCTGCTCAACAAATTCACATTACTTATTGTCAGTAGTTTCGGCAGCGCATCGAATAGTAGCCCATAAAACTTCATTTGCCTTCCTTATCCTTCTATACAACCACTATGACCTCTTCATAATATTCTTCTTTTTACTTCATCTGCAATCACCGTCGTCCTTACTCAACATTGGGACAGCCCTGAGCTGAAGCGTCTTACCCATTCCTTCCGTAACAAGCGCCCAAAGGTGATACGTTTATGTCTGTTGTCTTTTGTTGTCTCAACCAGCTCGATCCAAGGTTTCTGCTAAGATCGGAACAGAAGAGCAAGATAAATACTATGCCATTTGAGCAGCAGGAGCGATTCCTGCCCTGCCACTAGTCTAACTGATTTATTGTGCAATTCAGTGGATGTACACCATGCAGTTTACTGATATATAGGGGCAGGCGACATGACGGGACATTAGTCGAGGTGTTATCACTGCATTCGTAAATGACCGGAGAACAATTATGTTTCACCGTGAAATATCACTCTCTCCAAACCAGAACCCTTTCGGTAGACCTTAGACAGCATAGAGGGGAAAAAGGATGATTTCCTGGGTAAGGTTGAATAGAGGTTGCTTGTACTTGGTTCAGCTCCTTTCTGTGAGTGTTCAGTAGATCTAAGACCATGGAGAATACTCAATCCCACAACGATTCGTCGTCTGTCGTCGAGAGGTGTCTCAGCTTTGGAGATAATCCTTTGATCCTTATTTGGTCCTTTATACAAGGGTAAAGGATAGAATGCTGTATCGGTTGACCAATCCCATCTGACGGATGCGCCTACGCATCCGACTCGCGTTCACAATCATAGGGGCGTATTGAAAGCGTATGTGGCCTATACACATACATGACTTGCGGTGGCCGATCAATGTACAAGCCAGTGCTTTTGTACTCTCAGACGAGTCTGGCACCAATTCTGCGACCTCGGAGGAATGGAAGGCTTGGTTGGTTTGGGCGGATATCGATACGGGAGTAGCGACATAAACTAGGGAAAAAGCCAGAATAGAAAGTTCGATTTCATGTTTATATATAATGGTAGCGATGATTGAATGTACGCCTGTAAGCACCCATCCGAGTGGGATGGTGGTGGCGAGCACCCGACGGCCAGTGGCCGAGCCGGCTGGTCCCTTCGGCACGCCTGCGGCGTACCTCGAGACCCCCGTATTTTGGATCAAGGAGAAGCAAGCTTTGTTCTGTTGTCAGGGATGGGGTAACTTCTTCTCAAAAATTGTCTCCCTCCGAAAGGGAAGATTTGAGCCACCAGAGGAAGGATGCGGTGGTCGCTAAGGGATCACTGCCGCATGCCGAGGGAATACCGGGAGTACCGGGGGTGGAGGGGAGGTACCGCCCGCGCTGTCGGCATTGAAATCGTTGCCATTATTACAAATTTTTATTCGAGGTCCGATTTCTGTTTTCCCCACAACTGTTTGTGTCGAAATGGGCATTAGTCCCTAAGCGTTGTATTCCTTGTTCGAGGTAATCTTCTGAATGGGTAGTGGGAGCATGGGGTGACCGAGAGTTAAAGATATCTCACGTCAAACTATGCATTGCACTCATAATCTTCGATTGAATAGTCACTCGATGCGAACTTCGGGACCATTCCATAGACTGTACTTTTAGCGGAATGTGTATTGCTACATTCCTACAGACGGGCGTTTAAACGGATTTTTCGACCATGCATATTTGATTTACGTCTGAGAACGTCTAGCGAAAAGCCACCTCGCTCTCAAACAAATTGAAATTCCCTCGAATCGCACAGCGGAACGCCAGAATTCCATAACTGTCATGCGAATCCATCTTTTTCCTCTCTTATACTCCCGCACAGAGACAAACTGCAAATTTCTATTCAGACGCAACCGCTCTCAGACCCAGAATCTACTGTCACCCACTTCCTCTTTAGCCTTAGTTTTGTGTTCTGATGGGAAATTCAATTGCATTCAACGGTAACTGCTCAGGAGGAGATATTCCACTCCTTTTTGCTGTGTCAGTACACTTTTAGTGATCTGATTGATTTATTGATCAATTTAGTGAAGATGTAACAAAATTACTGATAGATGTAGAGGCAAGCGACGGACAGAACGCTGTTGTCCTCTCCTTTTGTGATGTTACCATTGCATCCGTAGAGAATGGGTGGCTTGACGTGTTTCTCCTTAAAACACCATCTTCTCACAGTTATACTAACATAGGGTATAGGAATGTGAGGAAAACTTCCCCACAAACCGTCTACAATCGGTACGGGAAGGAGGTGTTCTTCTGGGTAGAGTCTAGCGAAGGGAGGATGCCATCGAATGGGTAACAAGCAGAATTTGTAGACTCTATGGGGCATTTCATTGGCACCCCTGTTAGGGATGCTAGGAATGTGGGAGATCAGACATCGAGATGGTAGAGAGCGAGAAGCCGCTCCTAGTTGTTCCAGCCTACCTGTCCGTATTTTTCCAATAGATCCGAGACCAATGCGAAAACTTTTTTCTTCAACTGTTTGGGTTCTGCCTCCGGGAAAGACCTGGACATAGAATATAAATCCGAAGTGCTAGATAGGTGTTTTAATCATATAGATACAAACTTTTGGCCATTGATAACCGCGCCACCCTTCACTTTCTCCGGAGATTGAAGCCATTTCAGTGCCCTTGCGGATAGATCATCCCTCCATGCTGTCTTCTGTATGTCAGAAAGTATCCTTGAAATCATGCTCCTCAGCAAAGCCCATTGAAAAAAACCAACCATTCTGTCCCTGTAGTAACTGGTTTTATCCTTAGCCGTGTAGCGTATGTTGGCCTTCTTAAATGCTTCCAGTGCGCCTTTGGGCAGAGGTTTGGAGACTGGAACATAGCATAGGAGTCCTTTTCGGAAGTGACTTACTGTTAAAGGGTTATGTAGCCCAAAAACAGTAGATATCGCTCACCTTCACTGGCCACGTTAGCTAGGAAGAAAGCGAGAAGTGGAAGAATGAGTAACATCTCGAATGTGATGCTTCCTTTCCCCTCCGACCCTATTTATACATGATGGTGATGTAGGTTGACTTCGTCTGCTTGTACCAAAAAATTTCCATTATGTTGTCGTAGCTGTCCTCCGATTATTTTGCGATCGTATTTGCTGTCAGCGTTGCATTTTTCCTGAACATTTTATCCCTTTGCTAGTTACATTGGCTGGTAAGAAAGCAAGGATTGGGAGGATGAGCAACATCCCGAACTTGACGACCTTCTGCCTCCCGTTTCTATTTATATCCAACAAATGCCGTGTACTTCTTGAACCTTACACTTTTCCTGCTGAATTTGAGAAAGTTGATCGGAGAAATGGAACTAGCATCAGCTACAGAAAAGGAGCAATTTGTTCTGCTCGCTCGGACTTACTCCTATAGTCAGGTCCCCTATTCAGTCTATTGGGCAGAGTCTAGTAGTTGAAGTTCTGAGTAAACAGTGATCATCAGAAGCGCCGAGGGATCGCAAGATGATTATTAACATCGGCATTAAGTCGAATTCCCATTTCTTGCTCCCATTTTAATCCTTTTTTTTT
>UZAF01016351.1:58842-85105 GCA_900617895.1 Haemonchus placei | reverse complement strand
TGTCCGTTAAATAAATAAATAAATAAATAAATAAATAACTCATACTGGAGTTAACTACTCCTTTTACTCCTTTCATCCACCAAAGCGTAAAATCACAAACGACATAATGAATACGAAAATTAGCAACAGTACATTTTCAAAAGTAAATATTTGGAAGAGTTGATCCATAGAAGGACAACAAAGGGTCAACAAGGAAGTGTGTATGTCCCCGAAAATTGAATGACACTCAAGAAGATCTGCCACAGATGCAACAAAACCCTTGAAGCTAAAACCCAATGTTTTCGTCCATCCTGAAAATACAACAGGAAACCAAGAATGAAAAACCAGAATAATAGCATTTCATGAGTTCGTAATTTTTACTGAATTTTATGCTGCTTTTGTCGGAACACTTACATTTAATAGTTCCGATGTACTCTATTGGGACCATTTATCAGTACTGTAGCCTAAGTGATCGAATGCATTGTCTAAAGCAGCATAGGTATTCTGCGAGACCGAGAATCGAGAGAAAGAAACACAATGGCTGAGTCGGAGAAACTGCAAAAGGTACGAATGATTTCTGCTGGCTCCGCTTCCTAATAATCGGAGAAACAGAAGCGCAGGAATGGTAGAGTCAAATGAACAAATAAGTGCCTCTACTCTTCATCAACTCTTCTATTCTCTCAGGCCGCCGAATATGGGCACTGCCTCATTGCGTTACTACAGTCGTGTGATTGCGTCGCAAGCTGGCCGCTACTTGCAATTAATTGGTTCAGCGAAGTAACAGTAATTAGGGCACCTAGACCCTGCGCTAATAGCAGTAAGCCCACTGAAACGCTTTCAAGTGGTTTTAATTGTACAAGTCGGAAGAGCTGTTCCCAATTCCGAAGCAGCATACCGTGGCAACTACGATTAAAAAAAAATGATCGGCGTTACCATCTAAGAATGAGCCTCGCTCCCGACTTCAACCGAAAGTGACAGAAGTGTTTAGCCCCAGCATAAACCCAGGCACTGAATCATGATAGGATTTCGATATGTTTAGGTTCACTAGGCTTTAGGCGATCAACCACAAAACTAACCCAACAAGCTGGAAAAAATATGTCTGATCTGCAGAAGAAAATTCGAGAAATGCATACAACTTTAGCTCTCCGGGCAACAATATCCTTGAAGGCAGCAAACAGTTCATAACGTCATTAAGAACCAAACTACACCACGTGAAACTTTCACAGTGCAGGAAAGCAAAACTACCCTAAAATTCCATAGATAAGAGCGGGTGAACCTACCGGTNGTTGAGGGGCGGAGCTTCTTCTTAACTTCTTCTTCGAAGTTTAATTTATCCATCCATCAAGTCAGAGGAGTGACTGCATTCAATTTCGATTTTTTCCAATTCATTTTTTACCGGTAGGTTCACCCGCCCTTATCTATGAAATTTTAGGGTAATCACTGATTCCTTCACTCAACTCGGAGCTCAGATTGCTTCTTAATTTTTGAAGAGTTTCATCGTGTTTGACGAGTATCTAATCTGACAGAAGCCGCATTAGTCATAATGGGAGAGTGTAACCACGCCGTATGGAAGGCATTCGCTGATTATTCGTCATCATTCAATTAGTCATTCTAACGTCATAAAAATTTGTGTGAACTGGTTAAAAGCATTCCAGCGAAAAGTAATTTCTACGTCGAAAATGGCAATGGAAAAAAGTAAAATATGCCTCAGCTAGATTTACACCTGCTGCTAGCTCATTCTTGAAAAGGGTTCCTTTCAATCAACCATTGAAAGCCATGCGAAAGGATGCTTTTCGCGAACCTATCAAGACAATGCCCTCCAATTCGAAGTTTGAAGAAGTAAGAGGACTAAAGTCAAATAAGGTGCCGCTAACGATTGGTCATGTGGGGAAGGTGACAAATGTTGGCGACTGCCACTAACTCTGAATGAAGCCAATGGCTCGTCCGCCTCCAGCTGGAGCTGAATCAACTTACATAATATTTCAAGAAAAATTTTGAACAACTAGCCTTCCCCTTTCCATCAAATCCAGTTTGCAACCCTTCGGTATTGAAATTGGGTGCCACACTATGTAGAAGAGCAGCTGCTCACATGAGAAGCAACAACAAATTTGAAGTTTTTCCGCTGACTTCCTTGATTATTTAGCATCCTACAGCTTGCACTTTAGAACTGTCGGTCTTTCAATCAGTTTTCTTCCCGACTTCATCGATCACAATTTAAGCTGAGCAAAGGCAAACGTTAGATAGTCACATCCTTTTCGCAAGCCCTCTGTCAATTACTCAGCCGTGCACGGGAGAGATAGACGCAAATTCGCAGATAAGTTCCACGTCGGAACGCAATGGTCAGAAATAGGCATCAACGTCTTTTCCAAATTTCTTGCCTTTGACGAGAAACCAGGAAGACCAGGTATGCAAGAGGGGCCTGCTTGGGAATGAATAAGTGGATATGCCAGTTAATTAATAACACGAAACCAATCCACCATTCAGATCCTAGCCCTTATCAATCAGTAGAACAATAATAAACTGCTCCCTGCTAGAAAACGAAAAAAAAGATGAAGAATCTCACATGGTTATATGACCAACGCCGCGTATTGTTATCGGCGGTTTTGATGGTGGAATTGGCACCTCATCGTCACTGCTCGATATCACGTCAATTTCATCAGAAACACGCGAACGCCGTGACATTCCACACTGTAAAAGAGAGCTATTACAAATCAAATTTAATAGTTTCCCAACTATAAAAAAAACACCGCCACTGAAGGCCAAACGCCGCTTATTTTACACAAAACGGTAAAAACCACACGGCACCTTACTCTTGCAAAAAGCTCAGTGAGAATCTGTGAGTGGATCACGGAAATTGGGAGATACAATTATACAATTTGCAACCCTTTAATGAATCTGCAGGTCAGACCCATCCCACAGCAGCCCACTCTCCCTTCCTACCTATTTAAACGGAAAAAATCAACTTGTTATCTCGACATCTGCCTACATTTCATTAGAGCAGTTGTTAAGAAACGCAGAACCCTCCAGTCACAACGCAGCCTGGAAGTGTACAGAATAGGGTCAGGATATGCGCCTCATGCATGTCTTACTCTTTTTAACGACACCACCATAGTAGCATGTACAAAAAAACGTTGAACACTGCTCTCCGGCTTTCTCAAATTCAGCTGAAAGCCGACTGCCACCCCGATGGGTGGTGAATTTGACTGCGTGCGCCACTCATAATATTCATGCGCATAATCCCTTCGTTGTCGACGAAATTTTATTGATCGTAAGGTGTGCCCAAGTATTCCCAGCTTCTACATGACCATGTGTTTTCGAAATCATTTCAGTTGCAATCAAACAAAAAAACTAAAATAAACCAAACAACCTAAAATCACATCAAAAACCCAAAGCTACTATCGTATCATTGCCAAAGTCTTGATTCGAGGTGTACCAAGAGAAAGAGTACCAACTATGTAAATTAGAAAACTTTTGGGCAAAGCGCACCAACGAATGACAAATTGGTCCAAACTTCCATGACAAATTGGGCCAAAATTCCATTAGCGAAAAGGCTTATAAATCGAGGTTCACACCTGACGTTATATGTCGCATGCTTAACACAGTCACCTAAAGAGTCACACCATGTGACCGTGAATGACTTACGTCAAATCGCTAGATTAAAAGATGAGCCTCCCAATCCCCTAGTTCACCTTTCCAACAAGGCAACTGCTTTTTCCTCAAAATCGTGTTGAAACTTTAGAGGAAAACATACAAGCTCATAACGATGATTAGTATTTGATCGAACTTTACAAAGCCTGCGTAATTCCAGAAATGTAACTGTCCGATCGTGAATATTTAGCGATCGATGACTTCTTTCTAAGAAATTTACATATCTTGGGAAAATTCGAAAGTGATTCACTGTATTTTCTCGGGGCTTGGTGTAGCGTAACGTTCATTTCGTTTCACAGTAATTTTATCATATAAATTGCAGCCGTACTCAAGTTACTACCTCTTTACGAGAAAGGTCTTAGCAGTTACAGCGGTATCATAAATAAGCGTCATAATTGAAATGCGGCAGTACGAGAGAGCCAAAAATTGTTTTTTTTTTCTGTTGAAAATCCAACTGGAGCAGTAATTGACCGAACTGTTCATGGTCACACAGCTTTTTTTTATCGGAGGGTCATATGTAATTCTGTAAGTACGATAATTAACAAAAACGTATAATAATATGATATTTGTGATCAGAACACACAACAATCCTTTACAGATGCGACTTTAGGAAGAATTTTATGACAACGAGTTGGGAACCAACTATTGCAAACACGTTTTTCATCAGGATTATCCGTTAGCCCTACAGATAAAACATAAGTGGAAATATGTTTTCATTCACAGTGTAGTAGATGGGTAATAGTACCAGCAATGTTGATGAAAACTAATCAACTTTCGATGACTAAGAGTGCAAAGCCTTTGTTGGCTGAGTAATCCAATTTGGATGTGCCCTTTATATTCAACTTATTCGACTTTCATTCAAAATTGGAGAGATGAGACTGAATATGGCATGAACAATGATTACAAGTGGTTTCTCCTCCCGAACGAATCCAGTAGTAATTGACCTACGTCGGAACTGGGAATGGAGGGCTTGGTTTGCTTGGGTGGTTATGGGCAGAGGATCCAATTCCCTGATCAAACTCTTGGTAAGGATTCACTTCATTCTACCCAGTATTATGCAGAGCAGATTATAAACACCATCAAGCACTATTAGAGCAATTTATAAACACCATATGGGTAGCTTTCCGACAATTACAGATTCCCATCAGAGCTGTATAGCTTTACACAACTGTCAGTGATTAATGCGTTGTTGTTGTAAAAAATAATGAGGAAAAAAGCAAGATTGATGGCTTGCCACAGGTTATCCAAGTGATTTATTCCGTGGCCCCTCATAGGATCATCGGGTATGCATGATCAGAGATCACGTGGATTACCACCTCGGCGTTAAGAGAAGTTCTCAGGAAGTAATTAGAAGTAGACCGAGATGAAATCATCTTCCGAAACCTCATAGATTTCACGCTAAGGAATGCCCTCATGAAGCAAAATCTCTCCCTACCAAGCATGCCAGAGTGAAACATTCCATATCTGGAAGCACAGCTTCTACCCAGCAAAATTACAATCACGATACCCCTAGCATCTGCCGCCCGAGCGATTTCTCCATATCAGAAGCTTATGTTTAGATTAACATCATCAAAAATTTGTAAGAGAAAATATATACAACGCTAAAATTACGCCAAATATTATTTATCCCGAGATTAACTCATCCCTTTAGAAGCTAAGAACCAATATAAGTAAAAATGTGAAGAAAATTGTTTAAAAATCTAAATGACATGTTTCGCACTGAGAGAATACACCGATTTTGAAGGTTTATCCGGGCATTATCAGGATGTCAGGATTCCAAAGAAGAAAAGTTCGTGGTTGAAAAGACCAATAAGTAGACGTTTAGAAAATTGCAAGTTTTAATTCGGGAATGGGACCTTTCAAATGAGTCAGAAAGGCACCTTTATGCAAGTCAAGCATTGGACGAAAAGGGGCAAATGGGGCTGAGAGGTGGGTATGTCGAATGCCATAATTTCTTTTGATAAAAACACTATTGATTACGTCACAAACTTACCGACAGCAATGCGGAACTCTTGGCTTGCGGCAGCGCGGGCGAGCACGATATCGACCGCCAGCAACGACGGGATCGCTGGCATTCGGCCAACGACCCACCCACCTTTTCCGCTGAGTATTCGATGGTTGATTGGAGCACTTTAAGGCAAGCATTTCGAGATTGAAAGGAGATGATCCCCTGAGCTTCTGGGGTTCATGTCGAGTTTGTTCTTGGGGGAGTTCTGAATTGCTATGGGTTTTACGTTTTTACTTCACTGGTAGCGTTATTAAACCAACTATTTAGCACAGTAATCGAGCGTTTGAGTATTTGATTGAGGAACGAACCAAGAAAAGAGGGCATACAGAATAAGGTCAAAGCCGTCAAGACATGAAACATTAAAGAACTTTCGAAAAACCTGAACGAAACTGTTTCTATCTAACGAACGAGGGAGACCTAGTTGTATCTAACTTACTCTGATCCTGATTAAGTTGCAACAAAGGTTTTTAGAAGTTGTTAGAAAGAAGAAGTCACTTTTCTTCCTTTTCTTGTTATCGCCTCGCGTGAATTTAAGCGATTGATCTATGTGGTTATGTAATTTTACGTTTGTTTGGATGGTGAATAACTTTCATCATATGTTTTCTGATCTTGCTTTTTCAGATCTATTTCTTTGTATCAAAACTTCTATAATTGCACTGGCTTCAAAACGGGTTTCATATGGACTTGAACTTTCGAGTACGTCGAGTTTTCGGAATACTTTCACAGCTATTTTCACTTCAGATCGACTGTAACAAGTAATAACCATCAGTAATTACAGTTCTCGAACCTGATTGGTTCTGTATACCGAAATGGAAATGTGATATTCTCACCTGATGGGAACTCTGTTATAAGTCCGGTTGGAAACAAAATCTCTATTTTTGATCTTAAAAAGTAAGTAATTCTAGCTTGTCCAGCTCGAGCAATTAGCTTGCGCTCATATCCATCGATGGCCGATGCCGACGCTGGCGTCGACCTCGGAAGTATGAACGCAACCAATTATACATTTTTATTTTTTATAATACGAAATTCCAGTAATGTATCAAGGACATTGTCTTTCGATTGTTTGCACAATATCATGGCAGTGGCCATGAACAGCACAGGATCGCACATGATTGTTTCCAACGAAGGTTCGTATATTTTCTCGGTTTTCCGTTCAAATTAGGAACTCATGATCTTCCACACCTGCTTCCCAAGTGGTTTCTTCTCTTTCCTATCCCATTAGTCCAGAGTGTTAGTAGTAATAATGTTGTTGCAGGTGGACATGTCCTCTACATCAACACGAGTACAGAAACTGTGATATTCAAGTTCAGAGCAAACAGAACCGTTCGAGCTGTGCAGTTCTCACCGGACGGGAAGTATGTATACGTGAAGCTTTGCAGTGTTTTTTTATAAACGCTACTGATAAGTTCACTTCAGTGTTCTTAATAAGACCTTACTATTGTTGAAATTCTAGGTTTATTGCGATATGCCGTGATATGGACTTACAAATACAAGAAATAGGAAAGCAGTCAATGTCAATGTATTATCCGTTTCATCTTTCTAAGACGTATAAGTTGTCATCAGAGACTTTGAACTGTGTCGATTGGTCGAGCGATGGATGGTGAGCTTGTTGAAGTTGAAAATTCAATTTAGTCTGATACAGCTGCATATTTTTTGAGCATTCGGTTTCAGCTGCTTGATTATATGTTAATATGTTTTCCTCAAACGAGAGCTCCAGCAGCAAATTGAAGTGAACTGGGTTAAGCTTGTAATGAGAGTTGATAGATCTGACTAATACGAAACAGGCAATTACAAGCGCTGTAGAAAAGGATACGTCGAAAACTTTTTGTATTAAACATTGAAATTTACTTTCTTGCGCGTCCCTCAAGGATGATGTTAATGTTATACAGGTTTCTTGTCATTCCACATGTTTAAGCCCGGAACTAGGCGATCAGTGGGAACAGCCTTCCGCTAATGTAGCCTCAGATTTATTTTACTACCCCTGGTGCGGACTTAACAAACTGTCGTTTTGTGAGACTTAACAAATTGTCGTTTTTTCTGAAAAAGAAAGCTTCCCGTTCTTGCTACTGCCAGACAAGATATGAAGAGTAGAAGTTACCATAATCTGCGTTCTTTCAGTCTCGTTGTAGCTGGTGGAGAAGATCATATTGTTCGAATAGTAGGCGCCCGTGACTACCGAAACCTTTTCATTCATTCATTGGCTTCACATCAAGGCCCCATTGTGACATGCCAGTTTTTGAACAATAATTATGATGTAAGTTCCATACAATGCAATGATTTCGCTCTTTTTGTTTATGTCGTTTTTGAAATTTGTGTTTTAGTTGTTGTCTGTATGTAAACGTGGTATTGCCAATGTTTGGACAGCGTCGATTCAACCTGGAGATCTTGTTGAAGGTTCGTGGGTTCCAGGTGGCGCTCAAACTATGTTTCATGTGTTATTGATAAATAGACTTGATACCCGTTCTCAGTACCTCATACTAATGACGTGGAAAATGTCTTCTTGCTTTCTGGATTATACAAAATGAGTGAATTTCACCCCAAAACCTTTCAAAAGTTTGTGGCTTGCAAAAGCTGTGCTCCTCGATAAGATTGTTTCTTTCTCACAGACAGAACGATTAAAAGTCTTTCCAGGTAAGTGGACGAAGCCAGACGAAAATGAAATGGAAAGCGAAGATGAATCGGTGACAAGACTCCACTATGAGAAATCCAAAAGGTTAGGTAAACTCGTACTCACTTTTTCTTCAAATGGTACTTATTACATCCCCTACTTACTTGACTTCTTGTTCTGCTTCAAGAACCACGTCAATTTTCTTAACTTGTGCCATCTTGCTTTGCGAATACTGAGTGTTTTTTGGTTTCTTAAATGGTTTTATGCATTAACTTGAAAAACTATCTAAACCTCACTTACCAGACAATAGTATTTCAGATACTCACTCCTAGAATCGTCCGGCAGCGGTAAGTCAGGAATCGATGTCACATCTTGTCGTATACACACAAAGACGAACATCTTGGTAACCGCGTATTCCAATGGCGTATTTGTTCTTCATGAAGTGCCTTCGTTTTCCTTAATTCATAATTTACGGTTAGACTGATCTTATAGTTGTGTATCGATGAAAAATGTATTTTCTATAATGTGGTTTTGTTAAGGGTGTCGGAAATGCAAATTACGACCGTAGCGATAAACAATACAGGAGATTGGTTAGCATTAGGCTGTGGTAAAGGGTCTGCAGCGCAATTGGTGGTGAGTTGACATAGTACCTCAAGAGAAGTAACGATTGCAGATTCCTTGCAATCTCAAATCTCGGTTTCAGGTATGGGAATGGCAGTCGGAGACCTACGTTTTGAAACAACAAGCTCATTCGCAACGAGTTCTCGCAGTGCAGTACTCGCCAGACGGCTCCTTACTTGCTACTGGAGCAGAAGATGGGAAGGTAAGAAGATTACATTGTTGCCCCTGTGTGGATTTTCTGCACCGCAATCGATTGTAGTAAAATTATCTTGTGGCTATGAAGCTGCAGTGAGCTCTCCATTCTCATCTTAAGCTCTGATCCTTTTGGTTGATAGGATGATTCCTTGAAAATGAAAAGAACTCTTCGTACGAGCGTATGAACGTAACCACTCCGCATAGGTGAAAATCTGGAACGGCAATACAGCCTTCTGCACGGTGACTTTCGATGAGCACACCTCGGCCGTGACAGGCGTTTGCTGGACGCAAAGCGGTAAAGCGGTTCTCAGTGCCTCTTTGGATGGAACGGTGCGAGCTCATGATCTGAAAAGGTAATTTTGTCAAAGGTTTTAAGCAGGTTAAAGGCTAAATTGGTAAAATGTTTTTTCGATAATGAACCATTCAAGGTATCGAAACTTCCGTACTCTTGTATGTCCGGAGCCGACGCAACTCGGTAGCTTAGCCGTGGATCACTCCGGTGATATAGTCGTAGCCGCGGCAAAAGAAGTGTTCAATGTAAGTATTTAAGAAATAATCTGGTGTTTTCGAGTTTCTCATCATCTCAACGGGTTATCTACTCAGATTTTTGTATGGAGTATGGAAAATGGTTCCTTGCTAGATGTGCTGAGCGGACATCGATCAAATATTGCTGGTATAAGTATGAATGGAAATGCGTTAGTTAGTGTTTCATGGGATCGGACGTTGAAGTAGGTTTCCAAGTGTTGTTCGCTAACGCTTTTCTTGTTGTTTGCTTTTTGCAAGGTAAACCTGGAATCTATTCGGGATTGCTTTCAACTATCTTTAGATTGTGGAACATTGTGGACTCGACATGTGAGACAACTGACCTTGTGCAAGAAGGTATCGCTGTGTCGTTTTCACCTTGCGGACTGATGATAGCTGTGCTCACTGTCGACTCAAATATCACCTTTTATGGAAAGGATGTGGGTTACTGAGTAGTTCAAATGCATTAACGTCACGAAAATCCTCTCGTTCGCTCACTTAAGGCGCATCTAACAATATCCATTAGTAGAGTTTATATGTGATCTCATTTGAATACCTTCTGTTAAGATGACTTTCATTGGGTCGATTGATGCCAGGTTAGACCTGGACCCATCAAGAGGACAAACTGACTTGATCACACGGCAAAATGCAGCTCAGAGCAAGTGAGTTTCCTTGTAATACATAGTTTTTGAAGGAATAATTGTCTTTTTGCAACTGATTAACTTGCGGTTTAGATCATTCACGAGCATGCAGTTTTCTCCTGATAGCGCATTGCTGTTATTGGGTGGAGACTCGAACAACTTCTGCTTGTATTCGGTGGTGGATCGTATGCTCGTGAAGAAGTTTCAGATCACAGAAAATCGAAGTTTTGATGGAGTTGTGGTGCGTTTCCTGACTTTCAGTCCAGAATTTACAGCGTCACATGATTAACTGCTCATTACTCTGCCCTATTTTTCTTGTCATGAAAAAGCACTGAAGAATGGGTTAACTTCACTACTGCCGGATGGAAAATGCACTACACTCATGATCCTCTACATAAGATGTTCATTCTTTTTCCAGTTGGATGTGAATCGTCGTAACTACACCGAATTTGGTAATATGGCCCTTTACGACTCATCGGATTCCGAAACTGAACCGGATGGCAAGCGAGCTATTCGGCTCCCTGGCTCAAAGCATTTTGATTTGGGAGAGCGATCTGCACGACCTCAAATAGCAGTCTATGCAGTGACTTTTTGTCCAACAGGTAATCTTGTGACTTGCTTAATTATTCAGCGACTCTGTGCTACCTTTCTGTGACATTATAGGTCGACAATTTGCCGTGTGTAGTACGGAAGGTGTCGGGGTGTATTCATTGGATACAGTAGGCTTATTCGATCCATTCCAGCTGGACAGTCAGACGACGCCTGCAATGATAAAAAAGTGAGTTGTGAATCATTGATACCAAGATCCCCTTTTTCATTTTGTTTTTCAGCGCTCTTTCGTTGAGCGATTATTCAACTGCTCTCATGGCGAGTTTGCGGCTGAACGATACTTCACTAATACAGAGAAGTATGGAAAGTACATCTTTGGAGCAGAGTCAGTACCCTAGCTATTCTCTGTCACAAATATAAGTTGCTGGTTGTAAAAACGAGTTTTCAGTCGAATTAGTTGTTCGTTCTCTGCCCTTATCGTATGTGGAAAAGCTGCTGAAGTGGATGACTGATGGTCGAGTAGTGGCGAGTTCAACGCATGTGCACTTTTACATGGTGAGAATTCCCATTTTTTTACAAGTTTTCAATTCATCCCATCTTAGCTCTTTCTATGCAGAAGATATAATAAAGTTTGGAGATATAGTCACAACGTGATTAACCATCACCCTGTTTCGGGTGATGGTTAATCACGTTGTGACTTGTGGACGAAGTGGATTTCAGGAGTCACTTTCTCGAAATTAGCAAAAGATTGATTGGCGAAATTTTAAGAGTGCTAAACCCAAGGGGCTTTAAGTTTACAATTCTGCAGTAACGAGGTCCTTCAGATTTAGTAATTTTGAACGGTTGCTCACAGAGAGACCTATAGAGGAGAAAGAGGGAAAAGAAGAAGATGCCTCAGTCACTTTGAAGAGAACTGAAAGGGAAGGAAAACGTTCAGTCCAATCGCTAGCAGCACCACCTATAGGACAACATAGTTTTAAATCTCCTAAGGTCAACCCTAAACTTGTGGTCTCCCTTTCAAAAGCTTGCACAAAAATGGCGTCGGATATGCACTTTATTTTCACAGATGGATATGTTACCAATAGGCCCTCTTTGGAGAGCTAAAAAGCATATTTAACCTTATAACCCACCATAAACTTCGCAATAGTGCCACATCGGAACAGGCCACCTTATCGCATCCCAGTATGGTGAATACCTATCTTTCTTCATCTACAAAACGCGTTCTGCTCCTTTTCAATATTCAAAGCATACAGTTTGGTCAAGTATCTAATGATTCGGGAGTAGCTTCATATTAATTTTTTTTAGATATGGCTGCGGCATATTCTCAATATTCATGGCATGCGTCTAAAAGGACGAACAGATGTTGCTATATTGACCGGAATTCAACAGATTGTTGCTCATCATACCCAGATGATCTCTAAGTTGTGAGTTGTACTCTGTAGAATTTGTTTTTTATTTGTATTTTCTTACCAAGCGTAGGCAATTTATGTTTACAGAGCTGATCAAAACAAATTTGGCTTACGATATATTATGGCAGCTCGGAAGCTGCAGCGAAAGAATGACACACAGAGTATGGAGTGTTAAGTCTTGAATTGTTCCTGTGAAAAANTTGAAATTGTTGATGTTGGTCTCATTGAAATAAAAATTAAATTCTCTCATTTAATAGTCCATCCAATTCATTAGGTCTTTGTCTATCCAATTCCTGGAGAGGTGATTCTGTATGATACATGGATTAAAATACAGCTATTTGCCTGCTGAAATGATATCTTTTAGCTGCCTAGATACAATATGCCGAAGGTGGTGTCACTATCAAGCGGGGCCCAGTGGAGAGATGGTGCGATGACTGGCGATTTGAAAGATGCCGAGTTTGGATATTTGGGATTGTTTCAGGAGCTTCTGCCAGAGGATCTTCAATCCTCGACGAAAGTGAAAAAGTTGAAGAAGAAAAAGCTTGATCAGGTGAGCTCCATGTAAAGAGAAGTTGTGGTGAACATGTTGGCGTTGTTTTAAAAATTTGGTGCTTGAATGATGCGTATATGACTTCAGCCTCTGGAATATTTTGTTGTGGTAAGGTTTATACGTTCAGAGCGATTAATGTTGTCAATAGAGTTATGATGCGAGGAGATAAAGTCCTTGGTCGTCGATCGATCCCGTCTGGTGGATGCGTTCCCGCATTTCGCTCCTATTTAAATAGAATCGTAGTGGCGTATTGAAGGCGTATGTGGCCTGTACAATGGCTTGCGGTTACCAGCCGTACAAGTCAGTGCTTTTATTCTACCAGGCGAGCTCGGTACCAACTAACACACCTCGGAGGGTTGGAGGGCTTGGTTGACTTGGTGGATATTGATCCGGAATCGAACCCGCGACCGCGAGTGTGTGTAGTGCGCCACTTGACACTACACCTCCGCTCTATGCATGGAAATCAACACTAAGTGTTGTTGTTTTTTAACAATTCATCGCATTTTCAGATTAAAGATGACGAAACTGAGGGTAGCTCACTAAATGCCGAAGGAATGGTTGACAAGGTGAAAAGGAAGAAAAAGAGAGCAAAGAAAAAGAAGTTTAAGGAAAGCAAAGAGGTAGCCATGGTAGAAACTGCGAAGGCTGATGCTACAGAAAGCGGTCAACCGAGCAACGGTAACGAGAAAACGAAGAAAGTCAGTCTTCCTACATTCATGGTTTCTTCTTACTGGTTCTCGACGCAGATCCTTTGATTTAGAGAAAGAAAAAGAAACGTAGAGCTGAAAAGGGTGAAGAACCTACGACTGCCAAGAAAGTGAAGTTTGCCGTTGAAGATTCAGCGCATGCCTCAGAGGCATCAATAAAAGGGGAGGGCTCTCCACCATCTGGCGAGCAACGGCAGGAAATCGTGCATCGAATCGTTATCGACGATGAGGAGTCTGACGATGATGGTGAGCCTGTTGATTAGGCTTAATTTGTCCTCGAGTTGAGAAGACATCTAGTTTTATATAGTTTTTTTTTCTTTCAGGTGGTTCAAAGCAGGCCTCAGAGTCGTCATGGAGCGAGATGTATCTACCCGAACAGATCTTGTGGGCGATCCGGGATTTGGGGTAGTTTTTTTCTCAGGTTTCACAAGTCATCCAAATAATTCAGCATAAACACAGTAAAATAAGTTATTTGGGTGTTATATTGTGAAAATGGGACGTGCAGCAATTCTACTATCCACAGGTTGGAGAAACTGATCCTACTACCCGTATCTTGCTTAGTGGGACTATCTAAGAATTACGAGGGCATCACACGAGTTACGCTTCAGGACTGGTCTGGTTATCCCGAGGGACGGGTTAGGTTCCTACCCCATACTTTGGAACGTGGAGTCTCAACGCCTAGTTTTTTCTAGCATATTTGTATTGATCTCCTGTGGCCTTAATTCAGATTCATCGGATTTTCTACAGTAGCTAAAATGTGGGTTGGAGGAAAAAATCATGTTGCGCATCTGTCCCAGTTGGATAATTGTACATATCGCTTTTCTAGGTTCAAAGCTCCTACTGAGATACAGAAACAAGTGCTTCCTGTAGCCGTTCGGGATCACTGTGATATTTTGGGAGCAGCGGAAACCGTGAGAGGAATTTTATAACTCAATTGTTTGACTGAGCTAGGTCCCTTTTGAGATGCATTAATGTCAATTCTATATTTTTAGGGCAGTGGTAAGACGTTGGCTTATGCTATACCGATGGTAACTCGACTTCTCGAGTTGCCCCAAGAAGCTCGCCTAAACAAAACTGGCCCCAAAGCGCTAATATTAGCACCCACGAGAGAGCTGGTTGTGCAAGTTATGAAGCATGTGACAGCTGTACTGAAATACACCGACTTCAAAGTAAGCTATTGTCTGAGGCTCAACCCCAGTGTTGAATATCTATCGAAAATCCGATATTGGCAGCTGATCTTTGAGGGTCATAAATAACTTTTCGTTTAAGGCATTCTCAATAGTTGGAGGTTTGGCGCAAGTTAAGCAAGCTCGAATTCTGAAAGAGCAGAAACCAGAAGTAATTGTGGCCACCCCTGGCCGCCTTTGGGCTATGATGAAGGAAATGGTATGCATTGAAGAATTAGAAGTCAGAAAAGGTTTAGTAAGACGGGATTTTTAGGAAGAAGGTCAACCTGTATGCCAGTATCTATCGGATTGGAGCGGTTTGGTATGTTTGGTTGTGGACGAGACGGATCGTATGGTAGAAAAGGGGCATTTTGAAGAAATGGAAGATATTTTAAAATGTGTCAGGAAGTGAGTAGATAGGAGTTCCTGCTACACCTGCTCCTAGTTACGTATTATGTATCAGGTCGGCATCGGTTAAGCTGCAAACTTTGGTCTTCTCTGCGACTTTGACATACGTTCACCACGATCAGTCTCGACTTCATTCTGCAAAGAAGGAGCTGACCCCACAACAGAAAATAAGTTAGTGCTCTTTTTTAACTCTCGGGTGGTGTCAGGTTAGATAAGGAAAGCAAGAAAGTTCTAATTTTAATCGTGCCATCCTTTGATGCATTAAGTCTCCTTATCAATTTTCTTCATCTTTCGAGTGATTGGGTTTATTATTAGTTAATATGAGATAAGGTGTTCTTGAATTTCATTCCTTTCAGATGGTAAAGGTTTGGAGAACTTACAAGATTTTTTATGTTGTGTTTTATTTCAGAAGAGCTTGTTCAGCTTACTGGAATGCGGCCTCATTGTAAAATTTTTGACATAACTCGCGAATTTGGAACAGCAGAGGCGTTGGTGGAGACGAGGATCAATTGCGCAAGTCTTCTCGAAAAAGTAATTCTATTCAAGTGTGCGCAAATTCGTTCTAAAATTTCATTCACCTACAGGATACAACAATAGTCTACCTACTGGAACGATACAAAGGTCGTACGTTGATATTCACGAATTCGGTGGATGCTTCACGACGGATGTATGGAATTCTGAAGCTGTTGAAGTTGCAACCATTGATGATACATGCGAAGATGGAGCAGAAAGTCCGCTTGAAGAATTTGGAAAAATTCGCAGGTAGATAAAAATTTGCTTCTCTAACCACTCGTGATATAAACATTGGTGTGACTCAATTTTCAGCAGGCTCGGTTTTATAAAATGAAGTCGTCTGTCAGCGTAGTCCTTACATATCTTCCTAGTGTTATGCTTCTTTCTGGAGCATTTTGCAAATTTTCGAGTTCTTTTAATATTTTGAAGTTTGGTAATGGGATTTTTGAGTGATTTTCAAGAGAAAAAAGAATAGTAAGTTCTTCAGCGGATTCGAGGAGCGTGTTGTTGGCGACCGATGTGGCAGCTCGAGGGCTCGATATTCAAGGAATCGATAATGTCATCCACTATCAAGTACCGAAAACTGCAGAAGTACGTTTTTATTCCCTGATTGAACTATGGCGATGAGCAAAAACAAACGAAAAAATGTTATGTCACTAGTTTCTATAAAGTCATCCAAGGTTGGTGGTGCATCAGCACTATTAGTTGAGCCATTTTCTCACGTTCGCCTTCCAACCGACTGCTAGCAAGTTATGAGTGAAAAAGATCTTCAAAAGTATGAACACTAAGCATTTAGGACTATTTCTTCTCAGAAATGTGTAATTGTCAAAATGGCAGCAGGAGAAAACGAATAAGTGATGTGAACCAAACTGCAGGAACGTCCAAGTGTAGGGGAATGCTCACTCGCACGCTCTACGTTCCATGATCGAACGTTTTTTCTTGGCTAGGAAATTTACAAAACATTGATCTAATCCTTCATGACCTTAAATGTCGAAGAAGCTTCGGACATTTTTCTTCACAGTTATTTCTTCATCGTTAAACTTTGAGTCGTCTGCTGACTGTTCAGATGTATATCCATCGATCAGGACGAACTGCACGAGCTTCGCGAAAAGGTCTGTCAGTACTGATTGTCGACTCAAAAGATGCTCATCTGTACCGCCGATTGTGCAAGAATCTTAATCGAGGTGAGTCATAGCTTGCGATGAAATTCACTGTGGTAATCTGTAGAAGACATGCACTTCAGAGAAAGATTTACCGGTGTTTCCAATCGATTGTATCGAATTAATGAAACGATTGACAACACGTGTGAAGCTGGCTTCGGCTCTGGATACGCTTGCCCATAGAAGTAAAAAGGTAGGCAAACACGTGAATCTTAACCTTTTCTGTTTTTTGGCTCGAAAACAAACTTTAGGCTCGATTTTCTCATTTCTCGCTTGATTCCATTACATCTGTTTAGCTATCCTATATTATTAGGTTGGCAAATAAGTCCTGCGACAAAAAATTTGAAGCGTTGAAAATTTGTATCAACAATGTGAACACGGTAGCAAGGGTGATGGACTTGTAGGACATTCCTCAGGCAATCAACACATGAGTAAATGAGGGCACGCCTGTGGGCTTTCACAACATTACGGTCAATAAATGGACAACACCCGATTTGTAAAATCACCTTCTCCTAAGCACGCCAAGGAAAAAACGTGAGTGTAGCGGCTCGAAATATCAGCAATCTATTCAATGCTAGCACTGCTAACCGATCGATGGTCAACAATCAGTTTGCTCGCTTCACTGCAGGAGATACTAGCCTTCGGAGTAACGCACGCATCATCCCTTATTTTAATGGAGGTTGAAGGAATCCATCCACTGTGAGTTGCTTAAAACGGACTATATGGTCACTGCTATCGCTTGCCCCTATGATCCCCTTTATTTGACCAACGGGGCTAGAGAAGGACGACCAAGCCGTAAATCAGGTCTTTGCAGAGAGACATCGTACGTCTAAAATTCGCTTCAGACCCACGTCAAAAGTTCACCAATCTCGCTTGGTTACAGGTTACTCATACTCATCAGAGTGTTCCCCCTTTTAACAACAATGTGCTCCGCCTTTTTGAGCATCCCGTTGTGGAAAAGAAATTCGTAACTTAATGTGAACCAAAAACGGCAGTCAATTACTTCTCCGAGTCACAGCTCCTTCATTCCTGAAGAGATGGCATCAGTGATTGACTCAAAGGATAAAAGAAGGTTGTTGACTTCTTCGGCAAAAATTTCCTCGAAAATTGATTGATATGAAAAAATTTAGAAATGACTTAAAAAGTTCTCCATTTTGTCGCAGGACTTATTTGCCAACCTAATATTTATCTGATGCACTCAGCAATTTTTATTTGTAGATCCGTCTTTCCGAAAACTGGTTCGATAAAATCATTCGAGAAGCAGACCTAGGAGTGGATGATCTAAGGTGACGATTATTCCTCATTCAGGGTCACTGTTGTTGTGAGCGTTACCGTAACAGCGGTCCAGATAAGTGGAACACTATCACGCGCATGGTCCAGGGTTCAGATCCCGTGTCGATACTTGTCTCAGCTAGCAAAGCGCCCATTTCTCTGCAGTCGATTAATCGGTACCAGATTCGTCTGGGAGTATGGAATGACTGACTTGTACATCGGCTGAACACCGCAAGCCATTGTTTAGGCCTTATACGCATTGAAACCGCCACAACAAGACTCAATAGAACTCGAATGCGAGGCGCGTCCTCCATATGGGATGGGTAATTCCAAAGACCTAATTCTAGTAACAGCATTCATACTCGTCAACAGTGATCTGTAACTTAAACAGCAGAGCTCACGTTCAAGCAGGAATGGCTGAAGTAAGAAGTAGAGGGTTTTCAGCATTCAGTTGAGCAAGCCATCGGAGAATATAGCACCTCCAACTTGTACATACCTCTTTCGTACCGCACCGACTTCAGATAGCTTGATTCTGAGCCCTTATGCCTTCATATGTGCCTTCCCGGTTGCATTTTTACCAGCGTTCAAGAACAAGCCTTACTTTCAAAACAGGTAACTGTCAGTTCGGATGAGTGGACCTCACAACTCGCTTCGCTATCAATTTCAGGCAAGCTGAACAGGAAAATTCGAACAATGAAATGAACTTAATCAAAGAGAAGGAGATAGCTTTGCAAGCCGAATTAAGAACTGAGCTAGCCGAACCGCTACCCAGCATTGCTAAAATCAATCAACCGGTTAGTTGCTCATTGCCACAATATCTCTCTAATTCTTTCTTACTTTTGAACATTGGAACTTGTTGCCTCTTGAGGATCAACGAGTTTTTCTCAAGTCCGTATACCGATGCCATAACTTTGGTAGAGTCACTATGAGATGCTATCATTTTTGCCCAGGTCGGCTTTTTAAAGCCACCAAAAACATTACGGTTCTGAGTTTTTTATTCTTACAAAAAAGCCCTCTCAGAAAAAGCAGTTGTGACAGGAAAGCAACAAATGGAAGCGAATTTTTTGATTTGATTAACTTCTACAGAGGGACAGCTTTCGTGTGAAAACATAGATAGAGGGGTGTCGATTTCATGATTTCTCAGTTCTTGCCAGTCTCAAATATTTTGTTCATGGCAGTGAGTGAAAACCGGCTAATTCATTGTTTTCAGAAAACCCGGTACATAAATCCTGATGTGGTCGCGCAGTATGAGAAGGTGAAATTTACCACTTATTTAATTTTATGTTTTTTGGGCATAATTGTTGGTCAGAAGAATATAACGAAAAGAACTACATCTTGATGTGTTGGATGAACTGTCTGTAGTGCAGTACTCCCAAAATGGAAGTTTTCCAAACGCTCATCCATTGAATAAGGCTAATCTTGAACTAATCTTGAAGTAATAGGAAAAGGGGAATAGTTGGGCACGGAGGCAAGGGAAGGAGATTAATAGAAAAGAATTCATTCGATGCTTCACGTTATCAAACCAATTAGAAATCATTTCCCGATTGAATGTTGAAATTGAACTTCTCTAAAGATGGTTTTATCCTCGGGTTTGTTGTTTACTTTTGTTTCATCGTTAAAGTTTTTTTAGCATCAACATCTCCATTCTTGAACTTGGAAAATAAATGAATGAATAAGTTAACAGAGTAATGCGTCATCTCGTCATGCACCTTGCTTGAGGCGGAAGACTTAGCGACCTTTCTACGGTCCTTAGTTTTCATTTCTCTATAGTTGTTCACATCATCCCAGTCGGGCGAAAGTGGAGTGGTGTTGTGGCAAGTGGCGCACTATCACACACGTATGGTCACGGGTTCGTTTCCTGGATCCATATACGCCTAAGCCATCCAAGCCTTCCATCTCTCCGTGGTCGGTTGATTGGTACCTCGTTTGGGAGGATAAAAGCACTGATTCGTCTTTTGTGTTTGGAGCAGTCCTACTGTTGCTTTTCAGAGTTGAATCGTGTAATGGACTCATCGTTTTTAATAAATGAGTTCAGGTTTCTTCTACGTCTATGAACTCGTTGGAATCGTTGGAAGAGAAATTAGTAGAGGTGGAAGCGCAAAAAAGAAGAGCCCGTAAACTCATCACTACTCATCAGTTAAAAGCAAAAAAATTCCGTCGTAAGAAAAAGCACTAACGTTCTTTCCCAGTCTGTAAGTTGCTTTTCCTTGTCTTTGTTATATAATGAGTTGTTAAGCTGTTGAGTTTTTACTGATTTGTTGAGTAGAATCGAATTCGTTCAGATTTTGTTGATTTTGTTGTTCTGATGTCGGATTTTCTATAAAATTACTTGTTTGCCAGTTACTCTTTGTGGAGTCACCGATATAATCGTGGCACAGTGACAGGCCACCCTGAAGGATTTATGAAACTTCATTTGCTGAATCCCTTTTCACCAGCTTTCAATTCTGGCCGAGCGTTTACAACCAGCTGTCGATACGAAGGTTATCTAGGTAACAACTGAGATATAGTCTCTTTCTGAAATCCGGCTAATTGCTAAGAGGTAGAGCTTGGACACCCTGTCCAGTGACCCGTGAGATATCTTTTGTCCCCAAATAAGTGCATTTTTTCTGGCGGGTTTTGAGCCCCATATTGTTGTTTTTGTTACTGATGGTTGGATTCCAATCAAGCAGCTATTCACTTTAGTTCCGTTTGGAACGAATAAGTGTTGCTGTTTTGTTGATTTTTCCTATTTTCCTTCTTACTGCTTTCCGCTAGACCCACAAACATTTTATGAAGTACAAGGATTTCATGAGATGGTTTTTTGCCAACAGTACCCACTTACCAGTCGGGAATCTGTGGGATTCGAGCCAGTCTAAACCAGCTGTTTCTCCTTCTAAAATGCGGTCAGCTAATTTGTTTGAGTCTGTTTAAGACACCTATAAGATGAGAAAAACTGTCTCAAATCATTAGTGGTAGTCGTTATTCGTAGCATTGGCTTTCTACATATTGGAACTTGTCTCCAGCCCAAACCGACGGGAAGCGGATTCCCAAAGAGTCAGGGTGTAAACATTGTTCCTCATGCGTATTGTTGTTTGTGAAATGAGAACTTCAAAAATCTAAGCGAATTACATGCTCAGAAGGCTTGGAACGGTATCGTGACGGCAATAAAACTGAAATTACCATTTTTAGCAGAGGCGGCGTTGAAGGTTAGGTTCGATGCGGTGGTCAGCCTGGTTTCTCTTTTAATTTGGAACGTGATGGTTCGTATTTGGGCTCATACTGGCTCTATACTACGCGAAATGAGAGCCACAAACCTTTTAAGCTTTGCCTTCTCCTCTACTTCTTTATATGTTGGGTCTAAACACCCGATCCATTTGCAGAAGCAAAAATTTTTAGGAATCAGGACGATTTCCTTTTTTGATTATTTGAGAGGCTTGGAAAGAACAGAACAATTTAGAGGCCCATATCAGTTGTGATGTGGAAGCGACCACTTTTGCAGCTCACTGTCACAGCAGAGAGAGGAAGTGGTCCTTCCACAAAGCTCCAAAAAACTGCAGCTTTCTTCCTCTATCTTGAGGGCTGTTGGATTTGCTATGGAAAGCAATCCATTAAGTAGTGGTTTAATTCTTATAAGATAATTTCTCAATGTGCTCATGACATAATTGGACTAATTTTCATCAGAACTCAAATATAGTAATGATGGACTCTAGCTGGTTAGTTTAAAAAATTAACAAAATTCTTCGGAAACGTTCTGGATGAAAACCTGTGGGTCGTTTCACTGCAAGCTATTATAATAGTGGAAAAATGAGAGGCTTGAGGTGCAGTTCCATAGTAACGGCTTCTACTACTTCATTTACCTGCTGAGGATATAAGTGGAATCTGAAAATGTTCCCATCTTAGTTGGCTTTCGGTAACTGAAGCCCTTCAAGCTACTACTTGGCTGCTGTACACAGACCCCCGTCATGGCTTTCGTACCCCCCTCCCCCCCACCCGCATGAATGCTTAAGGCTTGGAAAGATATGGGTGAATGGACACATCCGCGTTGAACGTGTGAAATTGAATTGCTGTCAAGATGATTCAGTTGAACATAGTTTAACATCAAGTGAATTGCGACCAGCTAGAGACATATACGAAAATTTTTCAGTTAAATCCAAAATAGAACACTCTGGAAGGCGATCATGATCAGGGGGAATTATCGGAGGTTACTGCAAAGTATAAGAAGAACTACTTGAAAAACCCCTCGACTGAAGGAAGCGAAGTAAGTCTCTTGTAGCAGTAGAAGCTCCTCGTTTGCATTCCATCCCTCGCGCCTATGCAAGTCAGTAATCGAAAACAACTGGTCCAGCTCAATTTTCAGACGAAATCATATTACTAGCATAAAAATACCCCACGCAATGTAACGTTCCCCCATTGCCGTCATTGCCGTTGCTCTTGATTTCAGTTCTGAGATTAAGCCATGCACAAGAATCCTCTGTGATCGGCTTCCTATTCAGTTTACTTCTCAGTCCCGCCTACCTAAACAGTTAGGCACTCTATGTGATGTGTCGGACCACTTAGGTTCGCCTTCACTTAGCGTTTTGACTCTTTCTTCAAGTTTTCAGGACGTAGAGATAGCAAATAGGAGAATGGTGGCAGTAACAGTCTTCACAGTAAGCCAAATGAATCATTACGCTCATTTTCCAGCAGTATAAACGCCTTTATAAGTCCTCCGGCGTTTTTTAATCTTATTTCTTCTCATGCCGCTTCCATTCAGCATTATAGCGCCATTCAGAATGCATGGCTTGTACAATGACTTGCGGTGGCTACCCAATGTACAAGTCAGTGCTACTATTCCTCAAAAGATTCTTTACCAAATGGCCGTACCTGGAACACCTGGAAGGGTGGAAGACTCCGATGGCTTTGGCAAACATAACTCCAGGACTCGACCGTAGATGTGATAGCATCCCTCTCGACCCTGAACAACCTCCGCCGAAAACGTACTACATTAGGTGATTTTATACATCAACCCTAAGAGGCAGAAACGCCGGTACTGCTTGCAGCCTAGGTAATTCTACTCGTCATGAGCGATCTCACCATTCGAGATTCGAGTTAGGAAAGATTCCTAAAATAGAGTCACGGTAGGATCTGATAACCTGTATCTAATGGTCTCCCAACTTTCGTTAAGGGTGCTTCAAAGTGGAACTCCGATAAGCAGTACCCCTTTCGCTGCCCACTTGTAAAGCAGCTGGCCCTCTCTGCATTCACTAGATCTTCTACCAGCCTATGAACTCTTTAGGTTGATCTGTATGTAAAATTAAGGGGAAAATTATTAGGTGAAGAACAGCAAGTATACCAAGCTAAAGGGGAACCTTAACTCCTGAAAAGGCTCAAACATGTATTTATGCTTCCTGGCCACCATATCAGGGTTTGATCTCATCCTATGCCGAAGTTTTGTTTGTCACTCAACAGTCTTTTTATGAATTCCGCATCTATGCATAGAAAAAAACAGGTGAGAACGACCCAGTTAAATAAATAAATGTCTTATAAAAAATAAGTAAATGTTTTATAAATTATAAGCTAGTAATAAGCTTTATAAATATTTCAATAAGACGGTTTCCCCAAACAGGTTTCCGAATTTGCTATAATAGTTTTTGTTGGTTTCACAAAACTTTTGGTGTGCATGAGGGAGAGAAATGGGCAAGAATTACCTCATGTGCCTTTGTGGACTTCGTTTACACATCATATATTCGGACTTCTATAAATACCCTTGAACCCACGTCACAATTGTTATCTCAGTCCACTGCCTAGCCAAGCCGTTCATCAGTATGTGGTTCATTTGCCAATTGAAATTCTCAGAATGGACCCTAAAAACAAGGATTGCCGTTCCAAAACCTATTCTTGATTGGGTACTCAACTTCCGAATGGTTCCAGGTGTAGATAGAGTTTTCTCGACTTTTGGGTGAGGTTGTGTGCCATTGGAGTGTTTATAAAGCTTAAGCAAATTATTGTCAAGGTCAGTGGGTTAACGTATTAAGTGGTAACTCCCTATAAGGCATCTTCTTCGGCTTGGAAGGAATCCTGGAAGGACGGATGAAAGCCTTAAATGGCTCGTACAGGATCCGATCACAGAAAACGTGTGCGGAAAAGGGTTTCTAGCCTTTACAACGCATCTTTAGAAATGTGTTTGCTTCAGTTCAATTAGGCTGATCGTATTTCCAGTTGCCTGTGACTGGAGATCTTCTAATTGTTTAGCTATTTATTTTACATTTTGAGAATAGTAATTGGCATAACTTAGTGTGTCCTACACAATGACTTGCGGTGCCCAGCCAGTGCACAAGTCAGTGCTTTTATACTCCAGTCAGATCTGGTGCCAATCGACCGATCTCGGAGAAATGGAAGGAAGATATGCTTGGTCTGTGCGGACATCGATCCAGGATCCATGCCCTGACAGTGCGTGTGTAATAGGGGCGCCACTTGCCACCACACCACAACAGTCCTTCGAGGCCGCAGGTATTCATTGTATTTCGGTTCATAGAGATTGATAGCAAGACGTAAAAAGTCACAATAATTGACGTAAGGTTGAAGTGTTGCATTTAGACTCCGGCTTCATCCAACTCAGACCTCACCACAGGAATTTGCCAGATAAAGAGGAATAGGTGGCACGGCGTTGGCCAAGCTCGACATCTAGTACTGGTGGTATCTAACTACAGATACTAATGGCTTTCTTATAGCTAACCAACTTTATCTGAGACTTCAAAATATGATGGACGAAAATATTTTGTTGCTAGTGATGTTGGGATTGAAGAAACAGAGTTAGCTCACAGTCTCTTACTTGGAACGTCGTGGTCACAGTGTAGTAGTGAATGCTCTCGTTTTACTAGCATTTATCATTCGTCACAATTTTCATCAGCCATTACCAATTTGGCCTACCATGATTTAGGTCTCTCCCTTGTAAGTGCAGGATTTCCCCAAAGAATCAAAACAACCTAAGACTTCCCAACCGAATGCCTCTTCTACAGACTGATGTTCGAAACCAATTAGTGCATGCTCATAATTCAAAGAAGAGCAGCCAACCTCAGCTTAAACCTCCCTTGATGCTTTTTTGGAGCTCGAACTTCAGTGAATCCCTAAAGACGGATAGTTACGGTTCCGTTCAGTCATTGTTTTGCTTTTTTCGGGCTTTGGAAAAGTAAACCCTTCAGGACCTCTGCCTAATAAAGCCTACGTACCAATCTTATGAAAACTTCGAACAGATCCCTTCGCATCGAGATTTCGTGCAGTTTCATGGAGTGGCCTTCATAGAGACGAGCGTCCCCGTCTTGTCTGGAGCTGCTCAAAATTCTGCACTTATTCCTTCCTATCACCCAGTATCAGCCCTTATCAATTCTTGTCACTTCCTGCTGTACACCATAGAAGTCTTCAACCCGTGGTCTGTGTTCTTTCTGAATTTGAACATATGGAAAGGGAACAGAAGCTGATGTGCCCTACCCCAGCACCCTCCAGTAGGGCATCAATCGAGTTCTTCAAAAGTGCCTGCATTCCACAAAAAATCAAGACATTTTTGATGTCAGCCAAGTTTCGGAGTTGAATTTTCCTCTCCAACGATCAGTACATACCGAACAGTCGGAAAGAAAAATTGGGGAAATGAGGGTCTCCCTAGTGAGCTCGTTGAGCTCTCTGCTCTGCGTATGGTAGAAGAGCACTGATAGTGTGAACGAGGACTTTGATGTGAATGAACTAAATGATGCGTGAGACTAACGATGAATCTGCACTATTCGCGAAGCTTCTCTTCAATCAGAGCCTCATACAAAACGTCATTGCAAGCTTCAAAGATTAACGGCAATAGAATTCTGCCTCGTGTGTTTTGAGCCTCGTAAAAATGGTATAATTTTATGGCTAAAATGTGCTGCCCATCAATCGTCACTCCTTTTTTCCCTTCTCCACCAAAACTATTAATCCAACCTCGACCAACCGCTTAGCTAATGGATCCTTTTATTTCCGTCAAACTGAACTTTAGGCCATATTTTCACCCGATTTAATAGGTCTACCGGCCATGGGATAGACATAAACTTCTCCAAATCGCTCGTGAATCATACCTTATAGCATGGAATTTGGGAATAAAAATAATTTCCCAAAGGGACCATAATGGTTTTGGATCCAAAGTACTGAAAGCTTACGGAAAGCCTCCACAATGACATAATAAAGTCCTAAGAGGGTTCTGTGAGTCCTGCATTCTGGAGGACTGCAAGGTATATGAACTATTTTCATGCATTCGAACTTTCATAAATTGGTTTGGTGGGCGGATTAGAGAAACCGGCGGCTGGACATGACAGTCATACTGATAATTTT
>UZAF01016351.1:35698-58835 GCA_900617895.1 Haemonchus placei | reverse complement strand
TTTTTTATCATTTGATCAGAGTGATGAACAGAGTTGATGATGAAATTCACTGAACTCAACTTTAGGCAATTGTTTACGCTCTTTACTGGTTACTCCGAAGTCGGCGGAAAATTCAGTTTCGGAAGGCCGACGTTTCCTAGATTCAACCATGCCAGGGTAACTTGCAAAAGGCATCTCTCAGTGAACACTGTCCCCACTTGCTGAATAAGCAATTCATCCTTTGGCCTTAATGTCAATGAGATGATAATGGAATCTCCGTCGCCACTGGTTTGTGGGGTTCAACTTCAGCATCGGACAAAGCCACAACTTTGACTACAGGGCATTCGTAGTGCCTGGAGTCTTGGCTGAACAAGTTACATGGTTTTATGTGGTCGGAATCGGTCTCTATTATCTCTGTAGTGGGCAGCCAAGTTCGTCTGAGAAGGTGAGAGCGCTGGTTCATACATCGGCTATCCAGCGAAGATCATTGTCTTGGACATGTACCCACTCGAAACGCTACTATGTACGACTCAGAAGAGAATTCAAGTTTGGGGCACATTCCACAGGAAGGATTGACGCCGGAGATATTATTCCTTTACCTGAAACGAGCGATTGCTTGAACCCTTAAGCACTAAATTCTTCTATCATTAGAGTGGGCTCTAATGTTGAAGAACATCTCCTTCACGGATCGTTGACGACGATTTTCATGGTAGAAGTCTTCAAAAACGCTAATACGATTCATGCTTCCCCCCCACCCTTCCCGCATTAGATAGCAAATATCTCGGGAAATCGGAGTATGATTTCAATCCGTACTTGGAACATCATCACGGAAGCATGTAGAACTATTTGGAATAATTTATTATGCTTAAGTTATACATGGCAAATATCTTAAAAGCAGAGACATGAATATATTGAAAAACTAGTTCTAAAAACATAACTCTCGTGACAAGTTTTTTCTCAAATTCAATAGAGCTAAGGAAATGTCAGGGATTTCAGTGGAGGTGACAAACAGTTTTACATTTAAATCTATATATTTATATAAAAACTTTGAAGAACTTCGTATTCGGGGAAATGGGACAACTAAAAAAAGATCGGTCAAGCTCTCAACTGAATGTGACTGCGTTATTTCTCGATTATAAGGGGATTGCCATCTGTTCATATAAAAAAAGTACCAGTACCTAAATTTGCGTTTGCTTCCTCACAGTCCAAAATGTTCCTAGAGGTTCATATAAACAAGTTCTCTGGCGATAATTTAAAACATTTCAAAATTTTGGCTTCCAAACGCAAACTTCCACTAGAACGCGATTGTGTTAGTTGGAGGTCCTCGAGCTTTGTAATTTAATTCTTTCAAAAAATGTGCTGGCTTCTCGGAAATTTTCAATTTCAGCAAAATTCAGTTGGTTACGGTACTGACGATGATGCCCTCTGTTTTCATAAATCTTTGAACGAGACATAATGAAATTCTCAAAGTGGCCAAGTCCTTCCCAACATAAAAACAAGCCAATGGTATGACGTCGAGCTACCTTCAACACTTCGTGTAAAAAGCGCATTAATAAGGTAGAATTCGGTTACTGACGCAGCGAAAATGGTTTTAGCTACCCTTCTCGCTCCACATGGTCTTCTGCATAGGGTAGCGACGAATTTAAGAATTTCCTTCGCCAAAGAACCATTTCTGATAATTTACTGTATTCTAATCATCGATACGGGACAGCAGGTGGAAGCCTCCGCTGAATCCTTGCTTATCTAGCCCTCCCTCCTCTATTTACTATCAGTGGAAGGCTGTTCATATCTTCTAGTCTATCTCCACCTATTCCTTCTCATCGCCTTCTCTCTCCCTGCATATGAAATTCCATTATGGTAACTCCCTTGAGATATTTTGCTCACCTGCCTCATCATTACTGACATGGTGGTCTTCGCAGCAAAAAGTCAGGAAATAACCAAGAATTTTAGAATTCCCTAAAGTTAATAACTCTGACGAGGTTGAGAAGATTCCCACTGTGACTAGAGAAAAACATAATTTCAAAAAATGCAAGGAAATATATGCATTATCATAGAGGAAAATTTTGGTCCTATCAAGTTCACCCTCAGAGATACTTCTTTTTAATCACTGGTAGAGTTTTCAAACTAAAAATAAATTGCAAAAACTTCAAAATAGATGAGGAATTTTGTTCAAGTAAATCAAATGTCAATTAGTAAATGATTTGTTGTAAAGTGAAAGTGAAAAATTAGCAAAACTCAAGCAAAACTCTCAATTCAAGTCAAAAGAAGCCAAAGTGAATACGTCGAAATGGAAGTCATTTCCAATTCATGTTCGGATTAATTTCAGCCAGTAATTCAGTTGAAACATCAGAATGGGTAGTGCTTCTTTCCGTTGTTAGGACATCGAGTATTCGAGTGTTCCACAAGAGTTCTATCATCGATAAGGCGTCTTCGGAGGTTCGGTCAGATCTTGGTTTCGTTTCTGAGTAGTTGAAAACACCGTGCCTTGAAAGGAATTGGGTGTAGGAGCAATCCGAAAGGACCTATGAGAAACTCTATAAAATAAAAATTGAATATATACGAATCTCTTTCAGTTTAACAACCAAAAATTGGCCATTCCTGGGAAGTATTTATTTGGGAATGAAGGATAATCAAGCTTGGCAGAGGTGACCATGTGCTCCTCTCTAGAATACACTTATAGTAAAACAAATTTGAAAACATTTTTCAAATACTTCCTGCTGCCGAAGTTTTTTTTTTCAGGGCAAACTGGTTGTCAACAAGTCTGGGGACAAATAGATCTCGTAGTGGTAAATTTATGTGATGCTATTATTGCCCTCGCACTTTTGAACTATGAGAAGGCTTAAAGTGGCACAGCCCACCCAATACAAAAACACTTGGGTTCCCATAGCCATAAAGCCTACGGAAGAGTATAGCGCATACAGGAGAAGAGGAAATCACTGAAGTTATGAGGAATGTGGTTGGTCTCAGATGTAGTTAACCCTTCGACAGACAGGCAGACAGACAGACAGACAGATAGACAGAGTCCCTCTTCTTCCTGAATAGATAGGGTCCTAGCCACGCTGGGCTATAGGATGAGCTGTGCACATGTCATGTAACCGGAATGGGATTGTAAAAGTTGTTATTTAATAAAAAAAATGGGTAAGTTGTAGAGCCCCCATTGTTTTCATCCCAAAGTGCACAAGAGAAAGCCAAGAGCAAGTGTATCACATTTTGGTGAGAAATTTGCATAAAGTGATTCCCATAACATTTCAGTGTAAGTGCCTTTCAAGTACATGAAGCCATGGGATTTCCTTTTACCGTTGTCCGACTTTTTTTCACGAAAGTAGGAAGACCTTGAACGAAAGTTTCACGGAATTTGCTACTTGTGGAGGAATGCTTATCAACTTTGCCTTTTGAACGCTACTTGAATTCTGAAAACTTTTCTCACAGAGGAGCCAAGAATTATTCCAGCCTCATCCCGATGTTTAAGCTGAAAGTCTTGAATTTGTAAAGGAATCACCGTGAACAATGCAAAGGAATGAAAAAGAAAAGGGGAGAGTTGGTTTAAGAAGTACCCTCGTATGGCGCTGTATCCGAAAACATCTGCAAACCAAAGGTAAACCTGCTTCAAACACAACCTGTAAGTGATCAAAAACTGGCAAATTGAAAGTCACACAGCTTCATTAAATTGCTGGGAGAATCGCACGAATTGCTCCCTCGAACTACTCAACCTGAAAAATACTGTGACGTCATCGTTAAGAATCCAGGTAAACAAATGGAAAGGGGTGAACCCCACTACGAGAAATGAATTAGTTGGCTTCACTGCATAATGGATGAGGTCGTTCGTCGTCACTCAATTCCGTTTCTGAGTTTGTCCTCCACATGCGATTTCTAATACACTGCCGTCTACGTATATGAACACCAATCCACAGAAGCGACTAGAATTTTTCAAGATATCTTCTTTCCTAGGGCGGAGGTGGTGTAGTGGCAAGTGGCACACCATCACGCACTCATTGTCACAGGTTCGAATCTCGGACCGATATTCGCTTAGACCCACTAAGTCTCTATCCCTTCGAGGTCGGTTAATTGGTACCGGACTCGTCTGGAAGGATAGGAGCACTGACTTATACATCGAAAGGCCACCCAAGTCTCCGTATAAGCCACATACGCATTCACTACGCCACTACGATTCTTAATGAAAGTCGAATGCGGTGGCAGATACTTCAGAGGGGATCGATCAACGTCTGAAGACTTTATTCTTTATGCCTTTATCTTCTCCTCGTCTGACCTTGGAGACCTCTGGCTAATTGAGAGCTTTTGATTCGAGGAGGTGCGTTTCCAGGATTAGCGGCTTCAATGTTTCACCTGTCTCAATGTAACAGGAAGAAATGAGACAAGGTGCTCGTAACTGATCATTCCTTCAAGTTTCCACCCTTGTCCCCCTCCCCATTCCTTCTTAGAATTCCTTGGGTCCTCAGCGGTGTCGATCCTCTCAAAACTAAGGAAACGTTCACACTGAGAAGTTCCACTTTATACATACTCAAGGGACCTTTTTTGTGATGATCTAATTACCAACCGTTTGCAGGTCTTCCACCGCAACGACGCCACCCATGTTACCATTGACGTGGAACTCCCAATTTTCGAGCTCAGCGCAGCTCTCTTCAAGGGTTTCTTTCTGGTGGGATAGAGCAATAACACTGCAGTGATCCCAAGTGCATGCTAGACTTCAGCTTTCCGAATTCTCTTAAGATTTCCAGGAAATCGCTAAGAGTTAATCAGAAAAAGGTATAACAGGAAAGGACGCCCTTATCACCATTCTCTGTCAAGATTTACTAAGGGAAGCAGTACTGCAAAAGGGCTTCCAGCACAGTCTTCATGACACACTCTAACCACTTACCATTCGCCTTTGTTCTCCATTGTCTTACTATCCGTAGTTCGGATTACAGCAGTCGATGTAGAGTAGCGAGTATTTTTTTAAATGTTTACCTGCAATCCTGCAAAATGCTTCCACTTGGTCTCATTCGAAAGCTTTTCATCGCCTAGCCCATGATCACGCCTAGCGGAAGTTAATTATTCAGGAAGTGTTGGTGGGCAAGTGGAGTTGTTCAAATAAAGTATGTGCTACTCAACGAAATTACTTGAGTACGCAGTTGCTCACCGATGTCTTCATGGAACTCGGAAATAGTGATGAATGCTACTTTGCAGGTGACAACTGGGAGTTCAGTATTCAGAAAAACAAGCCATTTCTCAGTAGGGACCAGCTATTTCTTCAAGGAGTTCTTGTTTATGAACTTGACCTCTAGGGAGGAAGTTTGGGTTGAATTTTGAGCAGCATTATACAAAATTTTCTAGCATTGGAACAATAAGGTTTGGGCCGGCGGGCAGTTGGAGAACATGTTCAAAAATGTTCTTCACCTTATCCAAAAACATGGCTCTCAAGTCACTCCCAGGCCGTTCGAATTACTCAATTGATTCTACAACCACTCCACTGTTACTAGGTAAAATTGTACAATCAACAAATGTCTCAAGGAATACGAATTCGGCGGGGCGTAAGAGTGAATATCCTATCATCTACAATGCCGAAAGAATCTTGGGTCTCCTCCTTCCTGGTCTCCTCATGGGGATTGTATTCCAGTAGGAAAAAAATGAGCACGAAAAAGAAGACCGGCTCAACCAATACCAATACCAACACCTCAACTATATCACGCGGAATGTAGAAAAAAACTGTATGCATTCAGAATACACCGCTACATAGGAGAAGTCAAAGTTTAGGAGCAGTTCGATTGTAAGTGCGAAATTCGAATGTAAAATTTTATTCTATACTAATGGTAAGATCAGCGGGTCAATGGATAAAGTCATAGAGTTCCAATGCTCACCAAAGCTTTCTTGCTCTAGTTCCCCACAACTTGAAAACTAGTATCAAATAGCTGAGCTTGAAAGTGCTGTGGGTGCAGCCCTGACAAGCCCCATTGATGAACATCCTGGTTTTTCGAATGCGTATGTTGAAAAAATCCTTTCTTCGACGACACTTAGCTACTCGCATCAATTCAGTGATATCGTTATTCAGTTAGTACGGATGTGCTCTGCACTTTGTGACATAGTCATGTTCACATAAGAGGCGAAAATATTGGGATGGAAAACCTCTGCTGATTGAACTATTGGAATGCGCCACGAACAGGATCACTACCCTTGATTGCAGACAGTAGTTGAAAGTTTTAAAGTTGGTTGGTTGAAGTTGAAGTTGAATAGATAATGGGCTCGAGATGAGGAGTTAATTTTCGATTCGGTGGATTTACGCTGTCGGAAAAGTTGGCGAATTTAATAGGTTCGAGAGGGTCCCGAGTGATATGAGCAGGCCGCTTTTCTATCATCGAGCAAATGTCGTGGGGATTCCCTGTCTATTCCTTTTTTATCCGTCCAACAGGGAAGGGATGGAAGACCATAAGTATGAAAATTTGACTGCCAAGCGAGCGATTAAAATCTTCCCTGGCTTCTGGGAAAGCCTGTGAGCACTCCTTGTTCCTTTTTCACAAAGATAGCATCAAGATAATGAATATTTGCGATTACTTTGAAATGGAAAAGTGGTCTGACATGGTTCAACGACCCTGGAATTTTTGAGGCTATTGGATTCGAGATATGAGTTATAAAGGCAGAAAGCTTTCTTTTACAATCTCTTTTTCATAACCATTATGGAACCGTTCAGCTCGATATTAAGAGATTGCAGTCGGAGCAATGGTGGGAAAAAAAGGAGACGGAATTCTATACCTTTTCAATTTCTAAACCTTTTCAATTCAACAGGTACCTTTGGATAAAATATGAGGGTAAGCATGCTATCCATTTAATTGCTTATAATCCATGACTGTTTCTCTGTGATTCAGTCATCGACACCTTCCAACGGTACTTTCTCCCCTCGTCGTGACTCACCTTGCACGTTTCTTGAATCTCCTTCCCGCAACGATTCCTCTCACTCTTCCTTCCCCCCCCCCCCCCCCCCCCCCCCCCCGCCCCCGTGGCGGTCCCCAACATCCCACTCTTTTCCTCTTTGAGCCATCCCATGAGCGAGCACTAGCCCATAGCTTTATTCGAGATAAAAGCTCTATAGGAACGAGAATATGTGCCTTGGTATAGGTCAGGATATAGCTTCATGTGACCTAGTTCATCAGAGAACCTAAAGGAGGGAGTTTTCTCTGTGCTCGTTTCCTTGGGCGCATTATCGAGCATGTGGCCAGGCATTGGAAATGGACGATTTTCAAAAAGGCTACTACTGCATTTCAATCCATTAGCCTAGTCTCCATGGGAAATCGTTTACTCGATTGCTCATTCTACAAAAAGAAAAAAGGAATGAGAAGAGAAATCGCTCATGTTCCACGTTGCACCCTTACCTAGAAGAAACAGTATTAGAAGTAGAATTTGATTTCTGAGCTCCTCACAAGCTTTCATACAGCCTGTATTAGGCTGGCAGTTCGGAGAGATCGCCTTCTTGAGACTTCGAAAGGAACAAAACAAGTTGTGGTTGACTTCCAGACCAAACGTCTACATAGAACCTCTGCTGCAGATTTAATAAAAAAGGCATGAAGAGGTCAGCAAGACAACTTCATTATACAGCAGTCATGCCATATTGTTTTGGAAGTTTTTGGGGAGAGAATTTGTGGTATTCTTCTTTACTTTCGGATGCATAGTTAGTTTGGACCGAAACCTACATAGATTCCTAGATTTCAGAGCAGCGTAGGTGAAATAGGATGTTCTGATTTGAAAATAAACTTGTTATTGGACGCCTAAAATAGCATGTATCAGAGAACAGGAAACTTAATCTAATCAATACCTTCATGGGAGATATGTACATCAACAAATGGTTACAGTGGTCCTCAGTACATGTGAAGACCAGGGTTCGGTGGAAGGCTCGCTGATCAAAAACCTGTCATTGTGTACGTTGTCCTATGGGCATGTGGGCTTCACATTGAAAATTCTCGGTACAGCGATTCGAAAGTGAAGAAGAATGTTCACAATCACATTTCAGTTAGTCCACTCATAGTAAAAATTAACATCCAATATCAGCTCTGCCAGAGATGAGGTTCTTATTCGAGTTAGTAAATAAATGCTACACTGAATTCTTAACCACATTATTCCGCAACCACCACGGAGTACGTTCTCTAATGAAGTTTCTCATGTACTTGTACCTTTTCCCTTCGGTGTTAATTACTTTCCGACCTTATTTCACTCAATACACGGACGGTCAGTCTGCTGATATCCAGCTCCCTCACTAATTCATCTCGAGACCGTTCAGAAGGCAGGTTTGCCTTTGATCTCTACCAACCTAGGGCTCCCACGATGCTCATCATCATTCTAAAGGTGATGATTTAGTGTGATGCGTGGCCCTGATGGATTTCCTTTTAGGACCATATTTATTCATATTGTAGCGTTTCAGGTCATCCTTTAGGAAGGTCAATAGCTTTTAAATGGTATCAGCCGATTAAGGGTGAAGGCGGTGTAGTACCAAGTGGCGCTTTATCACAAACGCTTCTCGCAGGGATCGGGTCCTGGCTCGATTCCTCCTAGGACAAACAAATCTTACATCCTTCCGGGGTCGAACGTCCAGTATCAGACTTGTCCAGAAGGGCAAAAGCACTAACTCATTCATCGGCTGACCTTCTTAATTCTTTGAATAGGTCACGTACGCATTCAAACGCCACTGCGATTCTGAACGGAATTCGAATGCTAGGGCACATCACAAGGACGGGCTTGATCATGCCTAAAACTATATACTTCATCCATATCCATCCTTAGCCGGTTGTTATTCTTTCTGTGAACCTTGAACTAGCTAATTTTGAGTCTTATAGAAAATGGCAGTGGACCACAGTGCTAAACGGAAAAAGCCACAGAAGCTGTATTTCATAAGTTTACGAGATACCGATCAGTACTGATACCAACCATTCTGAATATCAATTATTGTCAGGTATCTAGAACGGTCAGACCAGGCCACATTTAAACTCAATATCTTGTAATCTCACGAAATACAGCTTCTAAGGTGTTTCCACTCAGCACTGTGCCCTCCATTGCGATTTTCTGTGACCTTCCAAATCATGAGAGCCTTGTTGGATACATCGCGATGACATACATTGAAGTCAAGAGCTTTCTTTGTGCTAACGTAGCCATGCACTCTTGGAACATTTCAGTTATGAAGTCAATTAGGATTGTTAGTTGAGGAGTTACGGCTACTTTTTTGGATGCTAGCGGTTCGTTTTACATCCTAATACATCCTAATCGTTGAGTAATTGCTGCCATACCAAACAGGGGAAGAGGAGGGGAGGGGGGTGGTAAGACATCCAAGTGGAATCTTAGTGATCATTAAAAAATAATATTTTTCGCTGTCTATTTGAATAGCTGAACAATTTACACTTTTCAAAGAGATGCCAGCTTAAAAGTTCAGGAATCATATGACACTCATATGATTGTTCGTATTACTTATTGAGCTCTACAATTACTCGTGAGCCATCTCAAATTCGCTATATCTTGTGGGCGGGGCGAATTGGCGATGAAGTGGGTGGAGTTGACCAATAGGACTCGTTAGGGGGCGGAACGATGAGATGTTGGGACTGAAGGGGTTCAGTCGAATTTCCACGTCGCACATCCAGCGATGCAACGTCTGCTAGTGATCTTCATCGCTATGCTTGCCGTTTTGGTCAGCTGTCAGAGGGAACAACTCTCACCAGAGGTACGGTAACTACGGTATTTTCAAATTAACCTAGATTTCTTGAATTTTCCCTTAATCATTGTTCTAACAAGAAATATCCACTCGGTAATAGAAATGACTGGGCAGTTCTGTCCTTATTTAGTTACATGAAGGATTCCTTGGGATCCTTTATGTAGCTGACTAAGGTCAGAACAGCTCAGTCATTCTTGAAGATAGGGCTGGCAGCTTCAATTTCTTTCGTGCCAGCTTCAAAGCTATTACATTCTTTGATATATGTTCTACGTATTCAAATGCGTGTTCACTCTAACAACGAAGAGTAGGACGCGTATCTGACTTTATCTAAAATCACAGAAGTAATTGAATGGTGAAAGACTAAGCTGAAGAACATTGAATACCAGCAATCTGCTCTTAACTGCTAATCAAAGGCTAAGCTGGTATGCAACGTATTTAACTAGTCCATTCCGACCTATCAATCTAACTCATGGGACACCGACCTATCAATCTAACTCATGGGACCACGAAAGGCAAATGTGTTAGTAACATAGGATCAGTTCCACAATTCGGTTTATCACTTGTTCTCAGAGGAAATACTAACCTTCTGATGGTGTGACGTCTTTTTCGTCCTATCATTTGAGTTGTCCAACTCAGTAGCAACTGGACGAAACGAAAAGTTTGAGTAGTGGCACAGAGCGGAGGAACTAGAATAAAACGACCTAAACATCCGTAATCACAGCGTTCGATTTTCTCGAATCGTAATGAAATGGCATTTCTGACACCTTCTCCAGTGAAGACATTCTGTTGACGGGTCGAGTTTGAACGACTCCGTACTAACACTGTTACCACTAAAACTCAATTTCCTAACTGTCACCCCTTAAGCAGCATCGTTATCGGCTCCTTTCGCCCCTTCAGCAGTTATCTTCTGAGAAAAGGCTTGTCACTAACTGTTCATTTTCGACTGAATCTCATCTTACCCGTTTCCTGCTCCACTGCAAAGGGCCGATCAGCAAGAAATACGGCATAGTGCAGATAAGACATATCCTTTTATCAAAGTTACAAGTTTCTCATTGCAGTAGATTATTACTCGACGTCGTAACCTTCGATATGGCTCGCATTTTCCCTGGGAAAATTCTGGCTCGATTATCATACGAATTAATTCGAGTAATTTCATTTTTCCACATTTTTCTGCGGAAGGTTGGTTGTCCTTCTTGGAAAATGAAATAATCTGACTGCCGTATCGCTTGCTGGACACTCTAACCCCTAGGCCTCGTAGGACTCTTGTTCCGGTGGTCTCTAGTTTAGAAAGCTTCCTAGATTTGTCTGGTCTTATGAGAAAATCAATCTCAAACGGGTTCCCGACTTTTAGGCTCTGACAGAGCGACCTTGCCGAAACGTCGGTCCTGTAAAGTTCAAGATCTTGGAAAAAGCTTAAGAGCATACACACTTGCCAGACAGTTCTTTGGTTGTCTACCCTCCCGTTCACAGAATGCTTTTGTCCTGTTAATCCACTAGATATCACAACAGCTATGTAGCTGCGTCCAGTCCACGATTATGCTTTCCTTAGCAGTAATACTTTCTTTGATGATGATGATATAGTCAGCCATTCTCGGGAAATGATACCCGTGATGATTATATTACGAGGGAGGAAGCGCCTATGAAGAACTCAGCTGCGTCATCAGTGCCCCTAATCTGATTTCATATAAAGAACGAAGAGTAAACAGCTCAGTGTTGATTTATCTTCATGGAATCTCCCATGGATTCTAAATCGATCCAAAATCGTCGAAATACCCAGATCTTTGATGAAATTCTGCTGGGTCGTGGTGGGATTTTATTTATTAGAAAAAGCCTGGTAAATGGCTCAATTCGGAAGAACAGGATACATTCTCAACAACAGAATGAACAATACAGCCAGAGCTGTCAGCCGCTTGCCTTTTGTTGCCTAATCAATTAGAATCTCGAATAATCAGTATACTGTAACTGTATACTGTGAGTGGATAGCATCTGTATATTTTAGAATGGTGGCAAGGTAGCAACTACTGTCGAACATGAGGTTTACACTAGGCTGAGCACGGTTAGTTCTCCAGTGAATCTATTTGTGCCCGAAATTCCCAGGCAATTACCGAAGTGGCTTCCTCGGATCTTAGGCGATGGAAACAGGTCATCTTGGACTTGGGTGCAAAAAAATAACCAGCCGACAGCCTATCTCCAGTAGTCCTTGGGCCAATCTAGGCGTTAGCCAGAGTTCGAGAAACGGATAGGCCATCTGCTCTCCTTTGTTAATCTGATTATAATGGCAATTACAGCTAGTACCAGTTCTATTGGAAATGTTTCTGAGAAAGAAATAAGGCCCCTGAAAGGACATCTCCCTAGGAGAAATAGAATGAGAACTAAGTTGGACATCTAATTATCCAAGCTTAGCTCGGAAATTGTCCTCCCGAGCATTTGAACTCCTTCTCAAGGAAGCATAACAACCAGTATGACGAAGGGGTGACGAAGAAACTTCACGTCTTCCTTAAGAAGTGATTGTGATTTTGCCATTTCAAGCGAAGTAAGGCAATCAGTGATAGTGCATCGCAGGAAGCCTTAAATGATTTCATTTGAGAAACCACTTGAAGAGCAAAAACTGAAAGTCAAGCACGATCTAATATGGAATTTGAGGGAATCGGCTGATATCGTCTAATAATTCAGCAGTTTCTAACTAAAACCAAGAAACAGTAACGAAACACGCAACTCAAAGACAAAAACTATCTAGATCATTTCCCAGTATTCCAGTGAATATGATTCCTATGAATGCTATCAAGGAAATCAATTTTTTCATTCAGATGAGCCGATATTTCATGGACGACATCGGCAGCAGCGAGTACGTTCCAAGTCTGATGAAGGGTTCTGATTCAAAGAGGAAACAGTAAGTGAAGCGAGTTTAGAGAGTTACTGAAATGAAAACAGGATTTGCTCGAGCTATAGCCTTTGAAACAATAGGGTCTACCTTGCCAAGCACTGCCAGTATTATAGACTTAATTGTTATGGACTTATTAACCGTATCATATATAAATTTCCTGGGACGGAGGTAGTGTAGCGGCAAAAGGCGCACTAACACATGCATGGTCCGGTGATCGAATTTTAGATCGTATTTGCCCAGCCAACTAAGCCTTTCAGCTTTGTCTGGGAGGATAAAAGCCCTGGTTTGTACATCGGCTAGAGTCGCGTTCAAGGATTGTTGGTCCGGAAAGAAAGCCAAATGCATCCTATAAATTTTAACCTCTGTCGTAATTTTTTATAGAATTTTTATAATTCAACCAGGTTTGCTAGCGAATAAAAGACTCCTTTAGCTATGAAGTTCCGGTTGACTTAGAAGATAAGTTTCTTATCCAGAAAAACCTGAAACGTCGTCTTAGAGTTTTCCCTGAGCACTTAGCTACTGCATTGCGGACAGATTCACTAGCCTATGTCTGCTTGCGAATGGTAGTTTGTAGGCGCTCTCATTCGATAAAAAGGTGGTGTCCAATCATTTAGGGATTATGGATCCAAGATTTTCAATTACCTGGTACCTTCACGTACTTACTGTTCACTTGATTCGAGGTATTACGGAAAAAATAGGTTTCCCAGTTAATTCATTGCTCCAGTCCAGCTCTAGATACGTCTGGTCATCTAATCCGGCCCGTCCCGTTATGATAACCTTTCCAAGAATGTTTCTATTTGCATTTAGTGTCAGAATAGAATAGACTGCCTGAGCTGCTAAGTGGCATGATGCCATTCAGACATTGCAACAATGCATATGCAACTCCCGTAAAAGTAATCCTACAGAGTTAAAGGGAAAGCTGCTTAACGGATCTTTGAGGAACGGTCAGAATTGCATTCACTTCTCACATCTGTGTGGATCAATTCTGTCTGGTCCATATTTAAAAGTGTTAAATTGAATCAATGGCTTCTTCGTTACCTGGAGAACTACTGAACCTGGAAGATGATAGTCCTATGCTTCCAACCCCACATCAAAAAACTGTACGTGAACTTTATTACTGTCAGAATGTCTCTTGAACCCTGAATTTTCTGTTAGCATTTGAATCAAATGTCTCGTAGCTCAATTATTGCCTTTCGTGTCATCGAACTAGGCTATGAAAGGAAGAAGGCTAAAGTCCTCTAGTTTTGGCTCACCCCGTGTGGGGTATGCACCCCTTCTCTCGACCTCCATTCAGGATTGTAGTGACGTTCTAGATACGTGTGTGGCCTACACAAAGACCTGCGGTGATAGCTGACGTGCGAGTCAGTGCTTTTATCCTCCCAGACGAGTCTGGTACCAGTAAGGTCTGGCTGGTCCGGGAGAGTGCTTGACTTCACAGGACTATTCATCGAAACCAACCAACATTATGAAATTCTCTTCCCCCTCCCTCCACCATAGCTTAAAAATGTCCCTTCAGTTCACTCTATTTCCCCTCCATCGCGAAGTTCTAGAGTTGCAGTTCTTCCGTCAGTGTGGTCCATCTCCCTATGAAAACCGTTTCTTTAACTGACTTTCGAAAGTGTGTTGGTAGATTTCCTTAACAACGTTTTATTTCATAACGTCAGCCAAGGCTCTTCCCAGGCCACTGATCCCTGACTTCCAGAACTGCCCTCGGAAACCAGAAGCCAGCCCACCCCTTTTCAATCATGCGAATCCCTCTGAGGACAATCTCCCCGCTTCGATTAATCGGCCTTGAAAGGTAATCTATGAGTAATAAATGGAATTCAACAGCTGCAAAACGTCAGTAACGCTGGCGCAAAAATTCATCTATGAATATGGACATGAGATATACTGCAGACTGGAGATACTCGCAAGGAATCGCTTTGGAAGTCCCAACCAGCCTGAAGCTATAGTTTCTTCGTAGAGACATGAAGAAATCCTTCCGAGTTCGGGAGCGTGTCATAGACGGTCGAGACGCTAGCACTGCCCAACAAAAGCAGTCCTTTTCCGGGGTTCGAGTTCAGGGTGAAGGCAGAACGCCGAGTGCGAACTCAAAGCTCGATCCCAATACAATACAGAAATGACTCCTGTGCCGAATTTGGATACTGTACTATCGTTATATTCGATACGGTTCTTGTTTTCCGGCGACAGGCGTAAAAACTGAACATATGAACCAAACATTATATGTTGGCCTGAAAGCAGCCTTCATCGATGAAGTCTTCTACAAGAACGAAGGAAGGAGAGCAGTCCGTCCTTGGATCGGAGGAACCCTTATCAGGTCGGAAGGACAGAATCAGGTCACCTGTCGAACAGAGACTTCCTTTCAAGGAAGGCTTCTATCCTATCGATGTTCTATCCCGTAAAAGATCATTTAACCCTGTGGCTTGGAAAACTGTTGCTGATAGTCCTTCCAGCACGCTATTTCAATCCAGTGAATCCTTTACTAGAGTCGAATACACAGAGAAAAACAGCATGTAGCCCAAGGGACATTCAAGCAAAAGAGATAAGTGCCACGAATGGGGAGCATCCTTTTTATGGGGATATATAGAATGGAGGAATCCAAACTACATTGACCAAATTTGAGTGCCATTGAACCTGGGTAATTTTCTCCATATAATGCTGTAAATGTAATATGGCTCGAACAGATTGTTTCCCGGGTGATTTTCGTCTTTTCAGGCCCTAAAATATGGCAAAAACGTCATTGTCGTGTTCGAAGAAGAAGTTATAATGAAAACTTCGCCACGTTCTGCTTATTACTTCAAGCCTGTATCAAAGGCGAACGAATGTGGAATGAAATGACCTCTGAACTTGACTTCAAACTTAAGTCGATTACATGGCGTACACCAAAGGCAAAACCGCTATCGTTTAATCTCATCTTCATTGTCCGTTCCGTGAGATGTATAACATTGGCAACACTATAGCTTTTGCGTGAATATTAATAAGGCTCTCATAGCAATGAATTCGACTTTATAGTCCTTTTTACCCTTTATTAGGAACCATTTTCAATTGCCAATTAAGTGACTACAAGCGCCAACATCCCGTGTCCGATTGAAGCTTCACTCAAATAACTGAATAAGGGCTTTGTGTGGGTTGAAAAGGTGTCGCCAGATCAACTAAGAGTTTTTCGTCGAAGAATCTTTAAAAATCACATTTATAAACGGTTCTTAATAAAGGCGCTCACGATCTCGGACGTAAAGGCAACACTCAATTTGCTCATAAGGCCATTTCCCCTCCCCCCCTCCGATTATTGTCCCCCTCCCTAACACTCTGACTGGGTTGGTATACAAAGCCTTCTTCAGTTTCAGTGATATAAATACTTTCATCGAGAAACTACTTTTACTGCTTAGGTGGCTGTAGGAGCATGATAGACCTATGTTCAACTTTTGGCAACGATATAAAATGTCCAACCAGCGGTTGATCAACTTATTCTACTCGTACAGTTACTCCAATGTTATTATCATCCCAATTTACTTAGAGCGGAAGTGGGGCGCACTACCGCATACTCATGGTCCGAGGATCGAATTCCTGATCGTTATATACCTAACCAACCAGACTTTTCATCCCTTCGGAAACGTTTAATTGGTTCCAGACTCGTCTGAGAGGATAAAAGCACTGACTTGTACATCTCCTGACCACCACAAGTCATTCGGCCAAATACACATTCAATACGCCTTTGTGATTCTGAAGAAGGCAAATGCGGGACGCAACCCGAATTGGGACCGACTAATGCCAAAAACTCTATATTTATCCTCAAGGCCGAACTCAACCACGTCACCGTGCACGGTATCGTCTACGAATTTCTCACGCATATTCATCTACCCATTGCTCATGTCATCGACTTTGGTTTGAGACAAACTGATAGACTTGAAAGACTGGCATTAGAGGCTTGACGCCAATGGCAGCCTTTCTATAGCCTCACTGCTGCTCACGGGCAGTCTATTGCTTAATTTCTGTGGTGAATCATCAGAGGTGAACTGGCAGATGTTGAGATGAACTTCACCTGAGGAATCTTACCTGACGGTAGAAGGAAAAGATTATGCAAGATTATGCAGCTTTGTTGGGCAAATCTGGTTGTTGCCCACTTGGGCACTTACCCCCCACCACTAATAACGTAGGAACTGGCTTCTTATTGAGGCTTCATTATCTAAACTTGAAACATAATAAAAAAGAATATACATGTGGGTTAGATAGGCTACTTTAAAATGGCAATAAATGGCTTAAATATTGAAGAAGCCGTCATTTCAGATTTTACGCGTGGGCAGGAAAACGAAGCCATCCTCCATATGAAAAACGAAAACAGTTCTACGCATGGGCAGGGAAGTAAATCTACAAAATCGATTAAAAATCTGTCGTCACCATGGATTCAATCGATACAAGTCGCTATCATCTGCGAAGAACTTCTGCGATCAATTCACGTTAGTATGCTCCCTTCACGGCGCTATTGGAACGTATATTACTGGGTATTGTTGTAGATCAATTACTAACACCCCCATACAACTTCTACTTAACTATTCCCCTGATTTATCACTAATTCATGTGCGCCTCACGAATAAAGTGTATTTGTTGGAGAGACGAGGTGTCTTCTGTTTTCCATCCGGTTTGTAGACCGTCCCGAACCTGATTTTCACTCTATCACTAGATTTTACAAAGAGCATTACAAGACGAACTGCTTATATTTTTGGCAGGTTCAAAGGCTCGTCCAATGTTACTAGATATACAGGCGGTGAAAGGCACAGTTTACGATAACTTTGAGGTACCCCTTTTAAGTCGAAGAGGGGTGGTGCTGGTTGGGATCAGTGCATCGACGGTGAAAAAAGCAAGAAAATTCGCCAATTTCGCGGAAAATAAGGTTTCCATTATAATGAAGGTCGTAGGGATACCATGACGAAAATGACATGGAAGGGGTATTCGGATGAAATTTCAGTCGTTATAATTGCGCGAGGAGCTGATTACATCGAATCAAAACTGTTCAGAGTTGCCTTTCACTGATGCGATAGACCATAACAAGTTGTTTCTACTTTGGTCCCCTTGTGAATGGTGCACCCTCTACCATGCCGCTGAAACTCGTCCACTATCTGTGGGGCATTTAGACGATACACTCTCTTGGGCCCGTTACTGTGCCCTACTGTACTGCAGAACATTACTCGACCTGACATCGGCAATACGGTATCAGGAGAGGCCTCGAATTCATTCTATGGGGAAACTTAGAAACCGTTTCAATCGTTAATTGTACCTACGAGAGTTCGTCGTATAAGGGGCCACAGATTTGTAGCGATTGAGTCAATGAGCGACCACAATGCATGAAAACTGAATGCGTGGAAGTGCCCGTTAACCTTTTTGCACTCTACATATACACCAGTTTTAGTTGCCTAGTTACTACTAAGATCCATTTAGCTGAAATGGGAGAGTTTTAAATCCTACAACCATTTCACAAAAGGTCCAACAAGCCTTCTTCATCCTGGTGCAAAAAGCGATAATTTCAGTCGATGTAAGTTGGTAACAGTAGGGAACTACAATTCAGGACGTCATCCCTTTACTAAAGCTATGGCAAATGTTTAACTGTTGGATCATCACACCTGTTAGGCCTATGCACATACGGAGTAAGAGTGTGAACTTGAGTTAGGTTCTCAAGGGGTTGCACAGATGGTAAACACAGTTAATGGTAGATTCTTCAATTGGATGACGACTTCCAGCCAACTTCCCCAACTTCCGGAATGGTCATCGGCGCAATACGCATCGGTGCTCGATGAATCTACTGCCACCTCCCCTACTTCAACTTGCCATTCTTACTGACTTCTACAGTTACAAACGACTAAGTGGTTTGAAGAGGGTATTTTTTGGATCTCGTGCATGAAAGAATCATTGGAGCATTACTGAGCTCAACAAATTTTTCCACAACATCGATAATAGACTATTAATGCGCAAAGAAGCACACCTCATACCGTGCTATCCCGACGACTAATCCCGAGCAGGCTTTGATAAGGCCCCCTATCGCCTAGACAACGTGAACCATCCTCACTCTGATAACACAACCCTTTCTCACTCTTTTAGATTATGGCCTTGTTGAGAAGCTGGTCGTTGCCCGGCTATCGTGGTATTCATATGACTCATGTGAGATTCACTCGCTTACCACCAAGGTCCCGGAGTCATCATGAAATCACATGGACCTGACCGGTTCTCTTGATATGCGATTTCTTAGCATGTCCTGATCTCTACTCACTGATGGAGCCAGGAGCTCTCAATCTTATTGTGCTTGTGCGCATAGCGGATATACTAGCTCTGTCCTTCTTATGGCCTTTTGAAAGATGCTTGCTGAATCCCCTTACTTTACCTGCTGCACGTCGTTAAGCTTAAATCGAGCTAGAGTGTTTCCTTTATTGCCTTTCCTACTCCATCGACAACTTTAATGCTTACTATGTCTCTCCTTTTATTCTGCTCGAAAAGTAGCTCTTTGTCATATTCAATCACAGCAGGTCTTTCCGCAACCGCAAGCTCTGCTAAATTCAGCCAGCCCTCTTTACGTTGCACAATATTCGTTGTTATACGCATCGCCGACGTAGTATCCAAACCAAGAATTGTGCTTTCCACTATCACCTCTTCCCGCTCAACGCAAGCATTACGCTTTTGAGCGTTTGACACCCAGGCGACCCTTTCTTTTGTTCACATAAGTATTGAAAGAGGCGGAGGTGGTGTAGTGGCAAGTGGCGCACTGTATCACACGCACGGTCAGGGGTTCGAATCGCTGATCGATGCCCGCCTGGGCCAACCAAGCCTTCCATCCCTCCGGGGTCGGTGAATTGGTACCAGACTCGCCTGGGAGGATAAAAGCACTGTCTTGTACATCGGCTGACCACCGCAAGTCATTGTATGTATAGGCCACATACGCACTCATTACGTCACTACGACACTACGATTCTGAATGGAAGTCGAGTGCGTCTGATAAAGGATAAAGTTTTTGGCATTAATCAATCGGTCTGAGGGATGCGGGGGCGCATCCCTCAGACGGGATTGATTAATGCCAAAAACTTTATCCTTTATCTTAAGTATTGAAAGGGTTTGATAAACATTCTGTTCAGGGACTGGGAAAAATTGCTGCGCTTCGTTGATTTGCAATGTTATGCAGTTTTTCATAATATTCAACTGGTTGATTTGTCTGATGTTGCAATAAAGCTTTTGCTTGAGAAAGAAAACATCGACAGATCGCGAAGGACTGGCCATAGTGTAATAAGGAACAGAAAAATAACCCATGGAACGTCCTGGAAATGTTCTTTTGTGCTTCGACACTTCGCCGCCTCTGGTTTTGCACTGCATTTCTCAAAATCTCATTCGTGCACATTTTATGCTTTCATAACTTGTTTGTGTCCTTTATCGAAAAGTAAATTTTTATAACATTTTTACTGAACACTCTCTAGAGGATAACTCTGAAAACTTTATGAGGTAAGCACAGCAGGCAGAATGGGCGATAATTTTCCTATTTTCCAAGTCTCCCGACCCACACAGCAGGACAGTCTTGTTAGTTTCCTTTGAAGTAGACACCTGAGAAGGGAGAGCATGTAAGCAAAGGTGCACTCAAAAAGAGGCGTAAGAAGATCTTTATGTGAGAGGAAGAAACATGTTTCACTGTTCTCTAACAAGAGTATCCTCTTTAAGTGATGTAAGATACTAATTTATCGAAGGCTCTCCTCATTTTTCATAGGGGCCATTACTAGAGAAAAAGATGTAATCGGAAATGCAAAGTGCAGCTGTAGTAAAAATCAGGTACCAACTATTTTTCTGCAAAGTGGTTGAGCCCATTTTTCTAATGAAGGAGTTTCACTATTAATAGTTTTGAAATAAGTTATACCAGTGGGATCGCCCGGCTGACGCCAGGCTCTCCTCCTTTTTGAGGCAAAGGTACTTCGCCCGAAAAACTTCGAACTAATGAAATTATGTCCCTTTTCTTTGTTGGTTATTACGCTGTTTCGCTGAACTAGAGGATAGATTATCAAATGTCTTTGGAAATGTAGCTCTTTTTCGAGAAAGCGGTCGGGATCCAATAGCAAGAAGTGGAAAAAGTTCATCTGATCATAATTACACCACTTACCCTTCTTGCCGAATGAAACATATCAAAAAGTCAAATCTATATCGTAAATAACAAAGTCGCTAGGATTTGACACTAAAATGAGAATTCAGTCCGGCACTCGGCTCTTACAGTAACCCCTGGCTTGCCCCACCACCCACTACCGTGCCCTTGCCCAGAGCCTCGTTTCGACGCGTCGTATATGTGACGGGTAAAATTTACGCGTTAACACGTGACGGTTTACTGTAAGAGCAGAGTGCCGGACTGAATTTTCGTGCCTGTGGATTTGACTGGTGAGTGGCCTCTTCTTCTGTCTGCGTTCCCATCCTGCCTCCTCCTATTGATTTTGCTCTTCAAGTCCATGGGATCAAGAGTCATGGATTCCCATTCAGACATTTATTTCGCGGGAAACCCGTCCCTTGGGGGTTGAGTCCGGTCCTCCCATCTGCGATAAGTGTTCCCATACTACCGCCTACCTCTTACCAGGTTTGAACGCCCTAGGTCCAAATTTGCGATTTCGGCACAAAACTCCACCCCTTGTGAGCGGAGTCTGGTCCTGCCACCCACCACACATGTTCCCATCCTGCCTCCAGTAATCCTGCCATGTTTGGACGCTCCAGATCCACGTAAACAGGAGTTATGCAATTGCAGCCCGGAATTTCTATCGCGCATCCCCGCCCCTTGTGGGCGGGATCCGGTCCTGCTACCCACCATAAGTAATCTCATCCTGCCCCGCGCACTACTACCAAGTTTGAACGTTCTCGGTGCAGGTGAACAGGAGCTACGATTTTCCGCTCAAACATTTTTTTTTGCATAGACCCGCCCCCTGTGAACGGAGTCCGGTCCTACCACCCACCATCAGTGTTCCCATCCTGCCCCACGCACTCCAACCGAATTTGAACGTTCTAGGCCCAAGGGGACAGGAGTTAAGAATTTCCGGTCGGACACCCACACCGACACACAAACACTCAGATTAGCGAATTATATAGAGTAGGATCGTTTAGTGTTATTTCATTGATATGATCTGGTTGAGGTATCTGAGCGTCAGCTTGTGAGGATAGGTTCATTCTACTAGGGTCTGCTCAGCGAACAAGTTGGAAGAAGGAAATCGGAAGTTTCTGAGCACGAGCAACAGTGTCAGGTACATCTTTTTCTCTGAACAGCGTCTCTATGCTATTACGTACTTCCTGCAATACAAGCTACTCTGGGCTCGTCGACCTTTTGGCCCACCTGACAGACTCGGTAATGCCACAGCCTTTCCTAGATGAAAAGTTAGCAGCAGGATCGTTTTCGAAACCTCCCCTGAGGTCTTCTTTCCCAAAGCCATTTCGAATATTATTCGGTTTGATGCCCCACTCTTACACACACCTTTGATTAGCAAAAGCCTCCGTCAATAGCAAAGATGTTAATTTTTAGCACACCAGTAGGGTCGCCCAGCTCATGTCGGGCCTCATCCCTTGCTTTCACAAAGTGGTTAGGAAATACATCTAGTCTAATATATAATATACCTCCGATTCTTGTACAGACGTACATGACACGATGCCAGTGGAGATCGAAATCTTAGTTCTGAAGTACCCACTTCACTCCGCAGTACTCACCCTAATCTTTCAATCTACCCCACCACAAAGTTGCTGCTTCATTGGGATAAGGAAATGTGGGATGGAGCTGGGTTTTCCATGTCACTACCTTTATCGTAATCACAAAGTTTTATGGGCAGACAGACAGACAAACACACAAACCGGTTCACCAAGTAACTGCTTGATAAATAAGAGAGATTCCACAATTCCACCCTATTTTGCTACCATGATATTGATATCCATTCATTTATTTTATGACAGAAGCGGTAATCGAAGCCCTGGGCAGTCAGGATGTACCTACTCAGTATTTCACGTAATTATGCTTCTAAGCTTTGCACTGATTCCATGACCAGGATCTCGCCATTCTAGAAAAGTCATCATCAACGTGAAGAGAGATTTCCAACAAGGCGATACCGTCTCGCCCAAACTTTTCAGTGCCACTTTCGAGAACATCATGCTCATTTGGAATAGGGAGAGTTGGGAATGAAGGTCGACGGCCGCTATTTACAACACTTCCGGTTTCAGGCGACAACGTGCTTTAGACACCGGACATTGAGCAGGCGGAACAAAGTCTGGCCAAGTTTGACAGTGCTTGTGGAAAGATAGTACAGTAAACGGCTGGAACTGCGTCATTTCTAAGAGCTAAAAAAATCGTGTTGGAATAGCCTGCAGAGACAACCGAAGCTTCAAATGATATTTGCGGATGATAGCAGTATCGTCAACGATATCGCAGGAGTTTCTTTTGATATTCAATCGTTATCAAGTTTTTGGTGGTGGGTGAGTCCCTTAGCAATGTGAAATCCTGGAGTACAACGGAAACGTGTCTTCTGTCTCCGACACAGGACATCTCGAGGTCGTAATATATATATATATATATATATATATATATTTATCTATCTATCTATCTATCTATCTAT
>UZAF01016351.1:0-34848 GCA_900617895.1 Haemonchus placei | reverse complement strand
ATCTATCTATCTATCTATCTATCTATCTATCTATCTATCTATCTATCTATCTATCTATCTATCTATCTACCTATCGCTAGAATCCGCTTCCGTCTCTGGCCAAGTTTCGAAGGCTTCTGGACTCCCATTCATCACCATCCACTAGCTAGGGAACATGTGCCACATATCCCCGTCACCAACTGGCATAAGATACTTTAGTGAAACAGAATATTCTCAACACAAAACCACAGACCCACCAAAATACTAAACAATCTGCGATGACTCGCCAGCCGAGAAAGAAATTGGTCTTCAGAATACTCGAGACATGTCATTTTCCCTTTCTTTCAGGATTCATAAATGATCTTGTCGCACTGGAGGGATTGTTCATAAATTGTTTCAGCTGATCGCATGCTTCATAACACACAGTTGGTCTGCACCAGAATGGTCAGTCACCAGATCTTTGTACTGCAAAGGAAAACCTATGGTTCATACTCGCATTGCTTTACTTGACGGTACCGAACATTTTTTTTGTAATTTGCATCAGAGAGCATTTAAGGTGGTGGACCTTCCTACCTTAAGATCTGTTCACATTGAATCTTTACTATGGTGCGATATTATGAGCTTATGTAGGAGATTATAGTGAGATGGGGAATATACGTTTTGAATATGCGCTTTATGTTTTCGAATCCAGCTCATAATCGCACCGACATTTACTCATGTACTCTACCTATGTATTAATTCGCAAGTGGTTATATTCTACTGGTGGGGGATGAGTTGAAATTGGTCCATCTGCGTCTCAAGATGAGGCCTGTTCGCTGCATGAGAAATTCGGTCCAAGATTTTACTTCCAAAGACCTCAGTTCGACTTTGATATAACCACAGACCCTGAGCCACATACTCTCCAGTATGTCTACAAAGCAAGAAACCGTGGATATGGTGTCATTGGGCAATTACTCCATTTGAGTGGCTTCCGTAGATTCATTGGGGTAAGTTGATGAAATGAAAGCAAATAGAAATATCTCCTAACTCATCGACCCCGCAAAAGATAACGCCATCGTAGTACTGGAAAGCGGCAACGTACACATATCACCTTCTAGCAAAGAGTTCCCTTTATATCATCATTCCCGTCCATGAGATGAAATTGTGAGAAAGAGCTAGCTCGCGACCAATGATCGCTCATATTTGGAGACCAGTATGATGCACGCATTAGCGTGCGTACCCAACTGCTAAGAAAGTAAGGGCCCACAACTTCTTCACTTTGAACAACTCCGAATTGGATAGCTGCGAATACGATAGCTCACGAAAGCCGGTCTAAATGAGGTTTTCTTATACTCCCAGATGAGTATGGCATCAGCCCTCTAGGAACGGGAGATTTGATTGATTTGGACAGGATCCGATCCCGAACCACTCATTTAACACTGTCGCTACCTAACATAACCCATCTGCGCCATAACGGAATACAGAACGGAATACCGCTGGCATAGGAATACAGGAATAACACAGCTATAGGAATACAGGAAATGGGAGGAAATGGATCGGGGAATCTCAATGAATAGTTAGGCTCGGGCAGACAATGGAGAGCGGAAATTACTGGAGAAAAAGAACATGAAGTGGGATGATGCTAGGAAACTTCAGCCCAGCTACTACGAAAACACCTACTGCGCTACTTCGATCATCGTTCACAAGATATTATTTCAGTATCAGATACAAGTCAAAGTGCTCAAAGACAAATGTATGGTAAGCAGTTACAAGTTGATTTTAGCCGATATCGCCAATTCTGAATTTGTTTTTCAAGTGTCTAAAACTATATGTAGCTTGAATTTAAATCACAAATTAAGAAATCTAAACTAGACAGTTTATGATAGCGCTTGATGGAAAAAGGATTTCAGGCACGTGATTCCGCTAAAATTGATGTCGAAAGTATTCAACCCTCTCCAGGAGAAGTTATCGTTGAAGAATATTAGCTAGACTGGCCTTGAATAAAGTCCTTCTCGTTTTAGTCTCTAGTCGACTCTCGCGATAGTGAACTTTCTTGTGTGTCGTCTTTTTGTGGTTATCAAATCTGTTTCCAATATGACAAAACTACCGTAAGAGTATGATACTTTAACTGCCCATAAAGAACCGACCCCACTTCTCAAAGTTCTAGTGAATGTTGGTAGCAGCCACCTATTCGGAAAATGTAGCCTTTGCAATCGCATTATTTACCTCCACAGGCGTCTCAGAATCGAGGCATAAACTTCTCCAATCAGGATCCGGGATGTGCAAGTTATTGGTGATTGGGCAATCAGTAAGCATGCAAATATGAACCATGTTTTAGTTCCGGGAGTAGTTGCAACTAGCCTAGCGCGTTTGGGTGCTTGTCGGGTAGATCACAGATCAGGAGCTTCGAACTATTTTCAGGTCCTGGAGAGAACGATTCAGATGATACGTTGACCAATAAAGCGGTTCAGCCATAACAAACCTGTACGGTAGCAGTATTAAACATCATGCAAATATGGTTTTGTAGCGTTGTTCGCTTCAGTAAATGAGCATCTGAATAAGGTCGTTGCGAAGCAGAAACGAGCCGTCCGTCACAAGTTTCCAAACACTATGAATCCGCAATACCGATCATTACTTCCTGGTATTCGGCAGACCAATATGAAAGGGCGTTTGCAGACTGAAGTGGTCCGGTCGGCTACTCAAAAGGCTACACAGAAGCGACATCTAACATGTGTTCCAACAAGGGCCTTGATAAGCCCTTACAGGGTTTAAGATTTCTATGACGGGGCTACCATTTGTCATGATCAATTTTAAGAGCAATCAATGAGTAACATAGAAGATGAGTAACAATCCAGAATAGCAATAATTTCTCAAGTATTCCCGGAACGCAACGTTCTTTCATCTAATCTGCAGTAGTTCGACCATCTAAAAGAATATAGAGGAAAAACGAGTTTCCTCCAGGAGTAAGTCTAGGTTTTTTTCTACTTCAAACGTAGAATTTGTCGAGTTCAATTCGATGCAATACTGCTCACCCGACGATTTTGAAGATAAGCAGCCGAATGAGATGACCGAGGATGATCATACGGGTTGGAAGTAAATATACCGTCCATACAGGGAAAAAGTGGAGTACAACCTACGCAGTGTGACATCGAGCCTGTCGGAACATGAGCATTTGTACTGTGCTGCATGAAACTCAGTGACGTACAGCGGTTACATGGCTTTATAGTTATTCCTTTGTCAAATTTTAGTTCCATTTTGAATCCAGTTAAAATACCCCCGTTTATTTGAATTATTGGTGTATATTGCAATGAACAAACGGTGTCATATACGGAAAGAAATTAGGTGACATTATCGTGGGGGAACGGAGGTTAATAGGTTCTAGATTAAATGCTAATTGAGATAGCCAAAAGTTCTTCGAAAAGTAAAATAGTTGAGGCTGACTAAGCAAACTGGGGTACTAAAGGTTATAGTCACTTAATTCATAAGCTATGGCAATGAAGCCATTGAGAAGGTGAGGGCAACTGGTGTTGGCAGTGTTAGGGATAAAGAAGACGGTGCTTTGAGGACGAAATCTTGCCTGCAGTTCGCCAGTCTCATCAGATAAGTATTTCATCTGACAGTGAATCATCATATCGCCTATAGGCACAATTTTTTATTATACAAGTTAGGCTACGCACGCCAATGCGTGCACCGCATGCTCACTACCGTTTATGTATCTAGACTTGTTAGAGGACCAATATGGCCTCTTTCAGACCTCGCCGTCCGTCCGTCCGTCCGTCCGGCGCGTGCGTGCTGCGACGGCGGTTGCTAGAGTGGTGTTGACAGCGTTGGCACGTGATCCAGTGTTGTCAACAAAGTTCGGGCGCCGCCGTTGCAGGACGCACGCGTCGGACGGACGGACGGACGTCGAGGTCTGAAAGCAGCCCATGAACTTCATCGAATGACTTCCATTTCATGATTGTTTCATTGCGTCGCGTGCTCCATCGCGCTCACGTAACATTCACACTCTTCATATTGCCTGAGTGACTTCCGAAAAGACGCCCAAACCGACCAACAAACAGGCACACAAAGTTACTGCTTTATATATAGAGGCCGTGGGATCGCCCGGCTAACGACGGACTTCGCTCCTTCTCATGATAGAGTCGTGAGAAACGGCAAACAGCACACTCCTTCTTCGGAACGAACGATACTTTTCGGAACACGAAGTTCGATAGAGGAGCAATAGGGCATGCAAACGATGTTCAAAATACGAAACAACGATATTCAGTGCCGTTGCCTATGTCTTTGATTAGAATCTGTCTGTCTCGATCTTTCGCTGCTGATGTTAAAAATGTCTGTCTCGATCTGTCGCTGTTGATGGTAAAAATTATGACCCACTGAAGACTTAGCTGGTAGGCATCCAAATCCTTGAATGGCACTCACAAATGTTGTCAAGTCATAATAATACCATTATCAAATATCTTTATGAATGTAGCTCCTTTTACCTACTGATACATCATTAAGTAAGAATCCAATATTATTAGCGGTCGGATAAGTTTTGCCATAAATGATAACAATGCAAAGAGAAACCGTGATCCTTCATTGAATCGCATGCTTCGCTGGGTAGCGGTCGTGAGCAATAAGTGAACAAAATTTCATAATCGGTCCCTATCAATGTACTTAGCCTTCTTGAAAAATTCAAATCAGGTCCAAATTGACCGTTTTTGAGGAAGGCGCGCCCCCGGTGGGCGGAGTCTACACCCGTCACCTGCCATTAGTTTTACCATCTTGCCACCTACATCTCTGCCAAATTTGAACCACCTAGGTCCAAATTGCCTGTTTTTTAGGAAGGCGCGCCCCTGGTGGGCGGAGTCTACACCTGTCACCTACCATTAGTTTTACCATCTTGCCACCTACATCTCTGCCAAATATGAATACTCTAGGCTCAGGAGCAAAGGAGTTACAGATTTCTGGTGAACTACACTACATTGTTCGCGCAAGCCCTGTCTCTAGTGGGCGGAGCCTAGCTTAGATCACGAGTACCTAAGGAGTTCGGCTCATTCCCCACTCGTTTATCCCCAATCCCCACTTGTTCCATTCCTGCCTGAACTGTTCCATTTGATTTCCCAACGACGCCGTATAAGATAGCTACAGTGAAACAGACATACAAACATACAGACAAACAGAAAAACGGACATTTGTGGTTTATATACAGTAAAGATGGATAGAGTTTTGAAATATCAAGGGGATGTCTGAGTATCGTTTTCATTAAAAATAGTAACACTGAGTTAAACACTGTTCAAAAAGGAGCAGTTCTCTTCTTAAGTATTGTTGTCGTTAAAGCGGAAATGCGCTTGGCTTCGTCTATAATAAAACTGACACACATGTCTAAGATGTAATTGGAAAGCTTTGGCCAAGCTATTTCGGCTCTCTTGGCTAATGTTTCGGAATTTTCACGTTTGCCCGAGCCTCGAAGCCAAAAAAACCCCCGAATCATCCTCGTCATCGAGCGACGTTTCAATTCTTCAATTTTAGTTCAATCAACGCTGTAGATACCGGAGCGATCTTGTGAATTACAACAAGTGACTCATCTCAGATGAGTACTAAACTTGTAGACCACTTCCAAACTACCTTTTATATCCTTTGCAGTAGATGGGCTCCAGTTGCTTTTATTCCCGAGCTGAAGCTTATGCCAGTTGAAACTCTTAGAGTTTCGTCAGAACAGGACAGATTTTCTGTCTCTGTCATAGCCAGATACTCATCTTTTTTCAAATCCCAAATCACAAACATTACTGAACAAGGTAAGCGAAGGCGCCAGCAGCGCACTCAACCACTCAGATCTCCTCTGTTGACTACAGTTCAGAAAAGCCCTGAGAACAGATGCTGTCTCACCATCTTTCGATCCTTGGCCATAGGCATTCTGACGACGATTCTGCAAATAATCATGTACATGTGCTTGCATCTGTGTTGACCGACGCCTTACGTATCTTGCTTAGCGTAACCCCCGCACCGTTCTCAAACGGGACCTCTTCATGTTGACCGCCACTACTGGATGGTAGCCGAAAGAGGCGAAGCTAAGCCGGATCAAGAGCACACTAGGTACACGGTAGGCTTCCCATTAGATGAAGAAAGAGCTGCCAGTGTCTCGAAGATAACCCACTACGAGGCCGCAGCTCTACAGAGGCGGGTGTGTACACCATCGAACTCAATCTCTTTAATCTAATTACGAACCTAAGGAGCTGGCTCGGGGGTGCCGCAAGAACAACTAGCTGGTGTTTTTGGATATTCGAGTTGCTTTATCAGAATTGCTGTTAACTCCATGTGAAGCCAAAATGTGGGGGGTGGGGTTGAACAGCATTCGACCACTTCTTCACCACGCAACATTGTAAATCGTTGTCATAGTAAGCTGAACTCGTCAATCAACAATAATAAGTAAAGCTGAGTATAAATTTCACTTTTTTTTTGACTGATAAATCGTAAATATGATTATAACTGAAACGTGTGTCCACGTGTCAGTACCTTCCTGCTAGTGTCCCTGCAGACGCTAAATGGACTGGGAGAGCTAAAACTTCCTTTAATTGTTGTATTAAGATACCCAGAATTGAATGCTTTGTGGTCATGATGAGCAAAACGATTAGTAGGCTTCCTAAGTGGATTACGGCGTTCAGACCCAAGATAAGAGTAAGGGCGTTGCTTATGGTGCCCTAAAGTTTCTTTGCAAATACTCTGGTCATACATTGGACCTCGGTGATCTGGTATACTCTTGAGCGACCTATTGATACTAGTTCGATTTCGTAAAGGTGTTTCTACGTCGCGTAGGCGAGATCGATACCTGCCCCTATTTCGCATTGACCCCTCAGAACATTTTGGTCTTTCTTTCACGATATCTCCGCAATAATCGGCGGGATGTTTTCCTAGTTTACTTTTACTTTGTGAACTTAGCATTTTTTTGCTGTAGCATGAATATCGGGTGACAGGCTGGGATTATAGATGTCCACAATCGCCGTCATCTCGTAGAATGTTTTGGGTTTGGTGGCTTCGTCTACAAGTAGCCCTTTACCGTATAAGGTGGACCCAAATATTGTCTTTGCAACATGGAGGCCTGAAGGTGTTTTCCCCATTGAGTCCTGACTCAGTATTAATTCATGATAAAGGTCTAACCCTACTAAAATGTGAGGGCGTTGGTGCTCCCCTCAAGGCTTTGAGTTCGCTAAGCAGATATTGTTTACTTTCAAAAAATCAGTATCGATATTTGTCAGTTTGACGCTGGGAAATCCACTGGTGAGCACTGGTTTTGTTTGAATACTCAGGTCGCGTTCTTCTCCAAAGGCAGTGCATACCTTCCCAATTACTACGGAACTTTCGAAACTGTCTGTGTGCCCACCGATACCCGACATATCTCGGTTGTGGACCTTGGCAAACCAAATTGCTCAGCGATTCGCTGTTCTATAACGGTCTTCTGGGCCCCAGAGTCGAATAGGAAGAGCACTTTTTCGTACTTTTCCTTCCTGTGATTCCACAGATCCCCTTCAGCAGTCATCAAAACTAGCTGAGAGCTTGCCTGATTTTGCTCGTTGACTAGTGGGACAGTATTTCCTAGTCTCATATGGCTGTTAACGTTCGGAAAAATCTTGGAATGGCTTTGGTTGTTTTGAGCCCTGTTACGGTTCCTGTGGTGATTACCATGAGGCAGAGAGAAAGGTTTATCTCGAACACTTCCCTGATTATTGTTACGGGTAAGGAAATTCTTTCTGTTTTTGTCTTGATTTGGGTGCCAGAGATGGAATTGTCCTTCTACCATATGACCTTTTTTGACGCACAGCGAGACGTGATGATTTTGTCCACATCGCGTGCAATTGGCTTCCTCACATTCGAAACTACTATGGTTGGGTGAGAAGCACTTCCAACACCTATTCTCTTCCATTATTATTTTCCGGCGACAACTTTGATCCGTCATCGCTCTGCAGTTTAGTGATGAGTGGTTGCCCCTATGGCAGAAAATACACTCATCGCTGCATTGGGGTCGTGGATGATTAGCCCTAGTAGCTCCGCTGAACTTAGCGTGACCTAACCTACACTCACTATACTGTATCGCACTGATTTCCTCCTTTAACTGGGTCATCAGGTCTCCAATTGTTTGTTGGNGAAGAGAATTCCAGGTGTAGTACCTGTCAGCTGAAACAGGAGCTCATAGCCATCACGACACAGCAGCTGTCCATTTGCGTCGCCTCGGAAAGACATGGAGATTCGGAGACATGGATAAATTTTGATCTGGGTGGTCATGACCTCCAAATGAAGGCGGATTCATGCCTAAACTTGATGACTTTCCGACGCACCTTCGCATGGCTGCAAGACTTAATCACTGGCGACGAGAAGTGTGTTCCTTACTTAAACCACACGAGGAAGCGCCAGTGGCTTAGATGCGTAGAGCATGGAATCCCGACCTCCAATCCCGAACTCCTACCTCAGAAGGCAATGCCAAGCGTTTGTAGCCATTCAACAGGATCGTTCACTGGGACTTTCTACCACCAAACTCCGCTGTCAGCACTGAAGCCCAGTGTGCTCTGTGGACCGGATTGCTGCAGCTCTAGGAGAGAAACTCGGGAAAGTCTATTTTCTCCAAGACAGTGCTCGACCACACTTTTCGAAAGGAGGCCCAGAAGAAGCTTCAAAGCCTGGGATGGCATGTTCTGGCCTACCCACCGTATTCACCAGACCTAACTCCAACGGATTACCATCTGCTCCTGTCGCTGTCGAACCATCCGAAAAATAAGAAGTTCGATTCGATTATGTGAATCAACTCGAGACGTACATTGACGACTTCTACTTCTCGAAACCTCAGGAATTCTATGCAAGCAGGAACCACAAGTTGCCTGATAAATGGCAATACCTTGTCGATAGTCAAGGTGCATATATATGTAAATTATTAGTTGTCGTGAATGAAAAAAATAAAATTGAATAAAAATTGCAAAAGGCGCAAAGACTTTTCCGACAACCTAATATTTAGAAGATATTTGTTTTTGCCTAGTAGTTATACGACTATTTTAGCCGATGCACCAAAAATGTGCTGGCGGTTCAGCGGATTTTATATACTCCGGTTAGTTCGGAGTAGAATAAAACAAGTAAATAGTGAGTGCGGACGTTACCGCTAGTAAAGAACAGAAGAATAGCAAAATAAGTCTTTATCTAAGTACAAAACCTACGTCTCGCCCTTGACGTTGTTCGAGGTAGAAGTGAGGGACCCACTTATCTCGGGGCCGCTTGACCCCGCAGCGTTTAGGGGCGTGGGTTAAGCTAGAGGGAGTGTCTCAGACAGTGAGACGACGAGATAGTAGTTGAGGTGAGGTGTTCTCGTCTTAGGCGACGATAACTTCTGCTCCGAAAGGATGTTAAATGTATCCCAAGATTCGGTTACCACCAGAAAAATCCTTCCTAATTATTTGTAGATTTTCTATAATTCAGACTGTTCTGGTAGAAAACAGGACACTCCCCTAGCGTTGAATTCAGATTGGCTGGAAAGGCAAAATATTTCTAATACGGGTTGCCTGAAAGGCCTCATCCGAAAGAAGGACGATAAGGACCTTCTTGGAGTCCTCCTTGGACGGTCACATTCACGGTACGGAAAGGAAGACTTGCTTCTGTCTGCTTTAGAGTTCTCAATTAGAAAATGCTTTCACTTGATAGAAAGCCTGTGATTAGTCGTGTTAGAGATTATGAATCGAAGAACTCTAAATAATTACCTCACGTAGTCTATTGTGATGTGCCACGCGGGTTTCTTTATAACGTTTATTGAGATATGTGGATACGTTGTTCGAGGCTATTGCACAGCGGAGGTCGGCTATTGAGTAAAGAGCAGGTTATTGAAAGCTTATTGTGCGAAGATGATGTGTACCAATCCACCATGACTTTTTTGGCGTTCCTTTTATACGGTGGTTACCTTCGCGGCGGCATCAGGAATGAAAAGATATCGAAGCCCAGGAAGTTTCTCATGAGATCATTTACGAAGATAAGAGGAAATGTTGTGAAAGCTAAGAAAGATACTTCTAACCGTAATGCTTGAGTAGCCGAGTTATATCTCATCTATTCACTGTTTACCTCGATCATCATGTTACTTGAAAACATGAATTTCACCGGATAATTCATCCCTCTAATTTAACTCTAAATACGTCTAGTCATCTAATTCGGTCAATGTGATAAACTTTTAAAAATGTCAGGAGAGAATAGACCGCCTAAGTTGCTGATTGGCATTGCATCTTCATTGTTGCAATGTCAGACAGACATTGCAACAATGAAAATGCAACTACCACAAAACTAATCCTCCGCAGAGAAAAAGGAATCGGTCATTCAGTGAACCGACTAGGGACGGTCGAAATTGCATTCACATCCATCCCTTAGTGAGGCAGTACAGTCCGATCCTTCTCTAAAAGTGTTGATTCAAATACAATGGCTCGTTCCGCTTCCTGGAAAGCTATTGAACGTAAAGGATGATAGTCCTATTTTTCAATCCCCGATGTCAAGAAAACCTCCCGTGAACTTTACCCTCGTTGAAATGGCTCTTGAACTCTGAACTTTCTGTTGGCCTGCGATTTAAATGCCTCGTAGCTCGACTATAGTTGCCATCGAACTAGGCTAATAGGGATGAAGGTTAAAGTCTTCTGATATTAATTACTCAGGTCTGCGGGACGCGCTCTCACATTTGAATTTCATTCAGAATCATAGTGGCGTCCTAGAGACGTATGTGGCCCATACGAAGACCTACGCTGACCAGCCAGTCTGAAAGTCAGCGCTTTTATACTCTCAGGCATATTTATTACCAATTATCCGAAGCCGAAGAGGAGGAATGCCTGGTTGGCGTGGGCAAGTGCGGATTGGGGATTAGATCCCCCTTCGTGTGATTACGAGCTACTCGACTTTACACAGTCTATTCATTGAAAATTATTCAGCATTTATTTGGCTTTTTTGAATGTCTAAAATCAAAGCTTCTACACATTGTAGTCTACTTTCTCATATGAACAGTTTCCTGAGTTGAGTGTCTTCAAAACTTCATTTGGAGAGCCCTTCAACAACTTATTACTTCAAATCATCAATCATTGCTCTTTCCTAGTCGCTTATTCCTCATGTTCTAGAACTTCCTTGCCAACCCGGGAGCCGGCCTATCCCTGTTCAATCATACGATCCGTTTGAGAACAATTTTTTCGCCTCGATTAATCGGCTCTAAAAGGTAATCTAGGAAAGATGAATGGAATTCAACCAGCTGCAAAATGTCAGTGATGCTGGCACCAAACTCAGCAATGGCTACGCACCCAGTGATTATGCAGACTACATTGAGGAGAATTGATCCGGGGGCTCTCAGAGTTGGCTTGTTTAGGTTGAGGCTATCATCCTTTAAGCAGATCTAGATACATTTCTGAATTCAAATGGGTGTCATGGTTGATCGAAGCACTTCTCTGAGCCGAGTGTTAGGGGAGAATGCCCAATGCGAACTCAAAGCCCGATCCCATCGTAACTTTTGTGAGTTTCGTTCAACCTCTTCTGCGCACCGTTTCCTATTGCGGTCGTTACACTCTATTACACGCGCAGAGAAATCTCAACGCTTATTGAACGGTCGTTAGAGCTCCGCACTGGGTCCTACCGCGCAAGTGTACTGCAGCCTTGCGTTTTTCCTTCGTACCGGTAGGCATGGAAATGTGTCCTAAAAAAGGAGACAGCTTCAGTTTTTGACTAACATCGCTCTCGTCTCGTCTGGAGCCTCAACGAGCTCCGTATGTTCCCTACGTGCCATAGTCGCAACCAGTTCCATCGTCTGTTATTTGTCCTAACTACTCTGAGATATTGTACGAGGACCGACAAGGTGACAAGGATTATTTCACAAGCCGCGGGTGAGATTTACTCTTTGGTGGTGACGATTCCCTTTTCCCTCTGCGCTGCTGTCGGTTCCCCGGACGGGTGCGCTTCGTTGCGCGCGTCCGTCGAAACTAGGTCATGCCGCAGCCGCCGCATGCGGCGGATCAGCCGCGATCTTTGACAAACGTCGCAGTTGTCAGTGGGGCTTACGAATTGGGCTTGGTCCAGCCAAAAGATAAGATAACACGACAAAATGCAAACCATTCGCTCCACTGACACTTGGTGGTACTGTAATGACATCTCGAGACCTCAGTGGGGTGAGCCTATTTAGTTCCTCGTCTAATTACTTCGCACCTTCCTCGCCCATCCACTCACTCGCCTGTGGGGTGGCCTCGCTTAATTGGTTGGCTGCTGACCTCTCTGCCACACAGCCATACCCAGGAGTAACTATATCGACTATATGATTAAGAAACTTCTAAAGCATGCTTAATAAAGCAAAACAAAAAAATAAATTTGCAACACTTTAATAATGCAACACAGAAATCTGTGGAGGCTAAAGTAATGATTGGAAAAATCATGAGATAGGGAAAAGGATTTATCGCATCGTGTAAGCATTCATTCTCACAAGGCGCCTGCAGGCAAACTAGTTAACAGAGTGACCTTTCAAGCTTTTTTAACACCCTCTATCGCTTTCTTTGGACACCGCCAGTAGGTCACTTGAAGGTATTCAAATATGTGGATGAAAGCATCATAAATCACCTCTGTAGTGTGCTTGTCATCGCATGAGCACCATGTCTCACTTGTACTACTCTGAGTGCGAGTACAGAGCTTTCTCCGGCTTCAACTCAGGATTAGCTGCTTCTGTTGCTCCTTCTTATTCCTACGGATCCCTGTACTTAGCTAGTCTACCACAATACACTGTACCACCTCTATTTCATGTATCTGCACCCCTTCCACCCCTTGCAACTTCCCTTTCTGTTCCCTCGAGTGCTGTAGCTCCGAATTCCTTTTATATTTATCATCAGCATCCGAAAGCACTGTGAGCCCTGTCAACCAAAACCCTTCGTTTTTAGAGACCCTAAAGGCAGTTTCAGCTACATCAAATCCGGAGCACGCCGAAAGGCAGATAGGTAAGCAAGGGAAGGAAGCATCACGTTTCAATCTATCGGGACCAAGTGGATGGAGAATGGACTAAGTGAGCAGGGAACAGAGCAATTCTGCAGGGAAATGTCTAGATACGTCACCGATAATGCTTCATAGTTTCCTTATAATATAAAGATTTTGAATTTTTACATTTTATTGTCCCAACTGCATATTATTTTAAAATGTGTAATAATAACAAATATAATATAATAATATCAGTAATGATAATAACTCAGTTTCCAATCCATAAGATCAGTTCACCCAGACTGCCAGAGAGGTCACAGCCAACTAATTAAGCGAGGTCACCCCACAGGCGAGTGAGTGGATGCGCGAGAAAAGTGCGAAGTAATTAGAAGTGTGGAACCGTGGAACCAAATACCGTCTCCCGACCTCAGTGGGGTGCGCCGTGCGCGAAGTGGGCGGGGTGACCTACATACTTTCAATAGACGCGCAACGGACGTTCTCCACCCCGGACAGCCCTTGATGCGCAGCCCGCAGACGGTGAAACCAGGATCGTTGTGATGATGGATGGAGTGGCTGCTTTCCTAGTCCGCCGGCCCAGGCAGTGCTAGGGCGGAGGAGGGAGGCAGACAGTGGGCCAGCCGCTTCGAAGGGCTGTAAACAACGAGGGACAAGATCAAAGACCATACAACCAAGGGCTTGAACAAATGGTTTTTGATCTTGTCTCTCGTTGTTTACAGCCCTTTGAAGGGGCTGGCCGACTTTCTGCCTCCCTCCTCCCCCCTAGCACTGCCTCGGCTGGNCCCCCCCCCCCCCCCCGGTAACGCCACTGAACAGGAGGGTTGACCCGACAACCCCTAGTGAGGTGAGGCACCATTCCCTAGAGTTTTAGTTGAGCTTGCTATCTCTTTTATGTTTTATTCTGTAGTAAGAAAAGTCATCTCGTTTAGAATACGAAGGACAGACACTCTTTCTTACCTTCTTTACTTCCTCATGCACACAGTACATCTTCAGATTTAACATCAATGATAACATGATTGTTGACACTAAACTTTTTCCTCCTTGATCTTTGAAAGCAGGGGTCTAGAGATTGCGCAGGATCGTATTCAAGCGCAGAGTAGCGATGGTCGTTGTAACTGGATAGCAGAAACGCATGTAACACCGAGGGGCACCGCACAAGGAGGGGGACGGCCAGAATTGTGGCAAGGCGAGGTTGAAAAGCGCAGTACCCTTGTGCTCTTCTCGAAGTCACGGCGACGCACGCCTCACAACTCAAGTTGGATAAGGCTTGAACGAATCGTCCCCCACGCAGCTTTTGTCTCTCTAGGCCCTGAAATATGGCTAAGCCGTCGATGTATTGGCCCAAGAAAACATTTCTATAAAAATCTCGCAACATTTTTGCCTATTACTTCACGCCTGCACCAAATTAAGGTGTCGATGCAATCAGGTGTGAAGTGAGATTTCCTTCAAATTCGACTCCAGATTGGAGCTAAATACGTAACGCATACCGAAGGCAAACTCATTGTTAATCGAAATACATTTTATCTTCGTCGTCCATTTCGTTGAATGTAATAACATTGGCAGCACTATAGCTTTTGTGTAAATATTAATAAGACCCTCACAGCAATGAATCCGACTTAACAGTCCTTCTTACCTTTTATTGGGAACCGTTTTCATTTGGCCATTGAGTGACTACAAGCGCCCACATCCCGTTTCGATTGAAGCTCCATTCAAAATACTGACTAAGGGCTTTGTATGAGTTGAAAAGGTGTCATTAGTTGAAACGAAATTTCCTCTGTCGGAAAAGTTGAATGTATCGGCGACAACCAATTCGCTCATGAAGCCGCCTTCTCCGACTGTCGCCCTTCACCCCTAAAAATCTGACTGACTGGGTTGATCGTTGAAGCTTTTTTCAGTTTCCATGATATACGCTGGTGTGCAAAACTTAGGGACGAGATGGATAATGTGACATAAAATGACATTCAGGACTGAGGAAAATAAATGAAAATGTGAAAGTATCAGGTTGGCGCATAGGCCTTTGCACCTTTTCCACTCATCCACTCAGCTGATGGGTATCCGTACTCCGTATCTCCATGTCTTTTCGAGGCGATGCAAGAGGGCAGCCAGTTGCTATTAACCTTGTGATGGCTATTAAGCTCCTGTGCCAGCTCGCGGGTATTACGTCTGAAATCCTCTTCAACCAGCTTTAGAAAAAGGTCTCAACTGGCCTCATTGATTGTGGTTCTTCGGTCAGGTCAAAGTGACCATTTTCAAACTTGTGGTACCAACTTTTCGCCGTGTTGTAGGAGACAGTGGAGGATCCCATCGCACCACATATGTTCCTTGTCGCATGCTTCGCACTGACGTTTTTCTGAACTCATGAAGTAGAAGCAGTCTAACTTGCTTTGAGTCGAGAGCGATTCTCGCACCCCTATCGTTGCAAAATGCCACGGCAGATATGGTATGGAGAGCGCATTGACCTGCACTTACACATATTCCGCAGTGAAGGTGATAGAAAAATTCCCAAAGATTTTATAACATGGAAACCAAAAAGTACAAGACATATACGCCAACCTATATTGCCGGATCTGGGACGGGGTTATGCACAGGAAGCTGGACTTCCCTAAGTGGAGGAATAGCTCAAATAAGGCGCGAAATTCGAATTGTGGTGCAAGTCGAGGCAGTTTGTCGGTATGAAAGGAAAAGTTTTTCGTACACACGAGTAAGGATTGTCGGGGAGCTCAGTCAAGGTAGGACCATGAAGAGTGTAGCTCTAGAGCTTGGGATCGCTTTGAGCGTTGTTCACTTGCACGGAGAGCGTTCCGAACCTGCGGTACTGCTGCCCGAAGGAGGGGAGATGGTCGACCATGATCATCTACACCAAGAGCTGACCTCTACATTGTGCAGCAGGAAAGAAGAGATCCACGTTAATCAGATTCTGGGATTGCAATGACATTTAACTGGACTTCAGGTTAAGCAATCGCACACAGCACAGTGGCAAGATGACTGCACGGTGGCGGTCTTTTCGCCCGGTGTTCTTTTGACCCTCGCAAATCGGCGAGACCGTTTAGGATGGTGCCAGGAGCATAGCGAACGGACCGGTAAGGAATGCAGCCGTGTGTTCTTTTCGGATGGGAGCAAATTCTGTCTGAGTAATGATCGTGGACGCGTCCTCATGGCGTGAAATGGAAACATGCACTTTACTTAGAAACATTGTGGAACTTGATCGTTCTTGTGGTTGAGGTGTTATGGTAGTGGGAGGCATCTTGCTTCGTAGCCGTTTTGACCTCCAGACTTTTGAGCGTGGAACTCCCACCAATCAGGGTTGCTGTGAGGAGGTGCTCTTCGCTATTGTGCGTCTTTTCAGGGCTGCAGTGGGCCCTGGATTCATTTTTATGGGTGATAATGCGCGACGGCATCAAACAGCTCAAGTGGAGGAGCTCTTATCCAATAGGATATCCAGCGGATGCAGTCACCTGCCCATCCTCCCGAGCTGAATCTCATTGAGCACGTGTAGGATGTACTGGGTAGACGCATTACAGCATGAAGGAACTGCGTTGCTTTTTTTGCGGTACCAGGATAAATTGTGAAGACCTATGTGAAATCGATACCTTTGAGTACAAATGTTGTATCTGTTTGTCTTATTTCGATTCGATTTTCTCTTAGTTGCTTTCTGGGCAATACCGTAATGATTTTCTTTTGGCATGGTGCAAATTTTATCGAGCTCTGGTAGAGGTACAGTAATCGAAATGTGCTTTCGTCCTTAAGTTTTGCACACCAGTGTAATAAAATTATCTTCACCGAGGAACTAGTGTTACTGCTGTGGTAGATATAAAAGCTTCTGAGCTCCTAGTATGAGAAAGGCTACGACATACATAAGTTACTTTATCATGGACTGAACAGATTATTCCACTTGCTCAGTCACTCCTATGGTATTATGGGCAGAATCTATGTACGTGAAGTGGTGTAGTAGCAAGGGTGCATCCCTAATCGGGAGTGACAATCGTCATAAACGTTGTATTTATTCTTAAAATTAATCTCACTCACGTCAGTGCGTACATCATTGTCTGCATAATTTAAACACCCATTGCCCATGTCATTGACATTGATCTCAAACGAACTGATAAACCTGTATCGCAAAAATTGCCCCTCTACTGAAGCTTTATTGTTTAAACTCAGGATTTCCTACAAATAAATACTTATGTGAGCTGGACGGAATTATTTTCTAACCAGTTGGGCTACGCACGCTAATGCGTGCACTGCATGCCCACTACCGCTTACCTACGACTTGTTAGAGGACCAATATGAGCAGTATCAGTTGACTTCCCATTTCATAAATGTTTGTGCCTACGTAACTTTTGGAAGGACGCACAAACGGGCGTACAAACAGACACACAAAATTACCGCTTTACATATTGAGAGATCGGACCGCCCGGCTAACGCTGGGCGTTCTTTAATCTTTAAGTTCTAGTAGTCGCCAACCGTCCCACCCCCTCCTCCAATTTTTGGAACGAATGATGCATTTCTGAACACGAAGTTCGACACACTCGACACAACTTTGACACAAGACACAAAATCAGGAGAGCTGGCATAAGCAGGGCAGCGCTAGTGGTATTTAGGGTGTGCGATGCTTATGCCCACGATTAAAAGTGTCAATCGGTTGCTCTCCTCTTAAAAATTATCCTACTTTATATAATTCGCTAAGTGTGTCTGTTGGTGTGTCGGTGTGTTTGTTTGTGTGTGTTTGTTTGTGTGTGTGTGTCGGTGTGTGTGTCTGACCGGAAATTCATAACTCCTGTCCCAGTAGACCTAGAGCGTTCAAATTTGGTAGGAGTAAGGGCTGCAGGATGGGAACACCGATGGTAGGTGGCAGGACCGCACTCCGTTCACAGGGAGCGCGGCGTGCGCGTTAGAAGTTCTGGGCCTCAAATTCATAACTCCTGTTCCCGTGGACCTAGAAAGCTCAAATTTGACAGAAGTACAGGGGGCAGCATGGGAACACTTATGACAGGTGGCAGGACCAGACTCCACCCACAGGGGGCAGGTCGTGCGCGATAGAAATTTTAGGTCGCAAATCCATAACTCCTGCTCCACTGGACCCAAAGCGTTCAAAATTAATAGGAGTACAGGGAGCGGCATGGGAACACTTATGTAGGTGGCAGGACCGGACTCCATGCACAGGGAGCAGGTCGTGCGCGATAGAAATTTTAGGTCGCAAATCCATAACTCCTGTTTACGTGGACCTAGAGCGTTCAAATTTGCTAGGATCACACTTTCCGTATTACCAGTGGAACCTCAGCGTTCTAATAGGTGATGCAGGATATGACGGGATCGTAGGGACTCGGTGCCAGGAGCTGATGATAACTGATAAGAGAAGATAAAGGACCTAAGAGTGCCACCTACTGACCGAAATCCTAACATCTTCGGTATCTACGATGTAGCTTTGACCGTTCAGTATGTTTTATTTGATAAGACGATATGGTAGAACAGGGTGACAAAAGTGATTGGTAAGCGCAGCAATAGGGACCCATTAGGGCAATACGATAAGCAGCTTAGAACTTTGTTCATTTCTGTCAGATTACGACCGCTGCCCAGCAAGGTTTGTGATTCAATGAAGGATCCTCTTTGCTCGATGTCATTTGCGACAAAACTTATTCGACCGCCTGTAATCTAGAATTTTCAACAAATGATATTTCAGTAAAGAAAAGGGTCCATTGATAAAACATATCTGATAAAGGTGCTATCATCCTCAGAACATCTCCACAGCATCATCTTTGATTGTCTAACAGTTGGGTTTTTGATGGGCACTTATTTCAAAGATAGAGAGCAAAAATTCGAGACTTCAATCGAAGGCGTACGCACCGACTTTAACTGAATACCATCTGCACTTCCCTGTTAGTTCTGTGTCAAATTTCGTGTTCAGGAAACTGCCATTTGTTCCAAAAAAGGAGTGGGGAATTATACTTACTACAACTATCAAAGAAAGAGGAATGGTTTCAATTTCTGTTGTATCAAAGAAGGATTTCGAGCTCTGTTTCAGTTTCGTACCCTCACTCAGCTAAACACGGAAAAAAACTTAGACGATAAACTTCGGAAAGGGGAATAAAATCCTTTAGCTCAACATTTATCGTGATAGGGTGTTTGACACAAGAAGGAGGAGAGCCTGGCGTTAGCCGGGCGATCCGACTGGTGAATCATTAAAGGTTTAACTGATAGGCAAACAAATAATTGAGTAGTACTCACAAACGCTCTCAAGTGATAATAACACCATTATAAGATGTCGTTATCCTTCTTTCCTCCTCGGGTACGTCATTAGTTAAGAATTCCAAATTATTGGCGGTCGGACGAGCTATATCGTAAATGATATCAAAACAAAAAGTAACCTCGACTTCCACTGAGTTACAAACTTTGCTGGGTAGCGCTCGTAATCTATATAATAGTCGTAATCATTAATACATCGTAAATACCACAGTAGTTAAATTCAGTTGGTCAGTACTCTTATCAGCCGTTATCAGCTGTTATCAATTCCTATCATCGGTCGTCTGCGACCCACCATACTCCATACCAAATGCCATACCGTCAAGGCTCCACTATTAATGCCAGTATTGCAGTGGCTTTACGCTTTCCAGGATATTCATTAGCCCTTATCAGTTTTATCAGCTCCTGGCCTGGCACCAACCGTTCTCGATCCCGTCACCGAGTGCTTACGATTCTGTCACATCTTACATAACCCATTGAAATCCCAAGATTCCATTATTAACAGAAAGTGCGTTACAGATCTAGTGACTCTCGCCTTCTATGGTTTCTTATCAGTCCCTATCAGATATTGTTCCCTATTAGATTATCATTCTCTGTCATCAATCACTAACGGTCCCATCACATCTTCATCCTACACCACCTGCCAAAATGCCAAGGTTTCACCGCTAATGCGAAGGGAGTTACGGATACTCAGGTTTTAGCCTTTTAAGGCTCCTTTCTATAGGTAGTCGTCACTCCATCTGTCACCTACCATCAGTGTTCCCATCCTGCCCTCTATCTCTCTTTCAAATTTGAATGCTTTAGCTACAATTGGACCGAAGTTATGAATTTCACACACACACACACACACACACACACACACACACACACACACACACACACATACACACATACACACACATACACACCTTAGCCGATTATATATGTATATAAGTAGGATAGCAATACATGGATTTAATATTGGAGAAGTCGTCATTTCAGATTTTACGCTTGGGCAGGGAAACGAAGCCATCCTCCATATGAAAAAGGAAAACAGTTCTACGCATGGCCAGGGAGGAAAACCTACAAAATCGATCTGTGTCGTCACCATGGATTCAATCGATACTAGTCGCTATCATCTGCGAAGAACTCTGTGATCAATTCATATTAGTATGCTCCCGTCACGGCGCTATAGGAACGTATATAACTGGGTATTGTTGTAGATCAATTACTAACACCCCCATGCAACTTTTACTTACCTATTCCCCTGATTTATCACTAATTCATGTTCATTCCATTCATTCACGAATAAAGTGTATTTGTTTTAGAGGCGAGCTGTCTTCTGTTTTCCATCCTGTTTCAAGACCAATTCGAACTGATTTTCAATCTATCACTAAATTTTACAAAGAGGATTACAGGACGAGCTGCTTATACTTTTGGCTGGTGCAAAAGCTTGTCCAATTCCAAGCGAAGAAGATATTCACTGCTACTGCTCAATGTGCAGGTGATTAAAGGCAGTCCATGCTAATTTTGAAGGACCCTTTTTGAGTCGAAGAGGGGTGGTATTTGCGGGGAACAGTGCACCGATGGTGAAAAAAACAAGAAAATTCGTCGATTTTGCGAAAAATGAGGTTCTTCCTTCCTTCCCTCCTTCCAGCCCTCATTTCCAGATTGCGAGATGGTCATCGCTACAGTATTAGGTGCTTCCAGAGTTCAGCAACGTGCGTTGTATCAATCGACGATCGAACTTTGAAAGCACCCATTCATCGGTGCACAATGAATGTATTGTCATCTCCCCACTTCAACTTGACAGTCCTACGGGTTTTTACTGTTTGTTGTAGATAAATAAGTAGTTTGAAGAAGGCATTTTCTGGATCTTGTGCATGAGAGAACTAACTGAGTCATTTATGAGTTAACAAACTAAGCCACAACAATACTGAAGAACGAATAATGTGTGACGGAACACACCATATCAATTGCTGTCCCAAGGATCTTCGATTTTCTCGAGCATTCTTCACTGAGGTCCATTGCGAGCCAATGTAAACCCTTGTCAAACCCTGTCACTCAAAAAATACAACGGAAATCATGACTCGACTATGAACTCGCCATTCCTGGGGGCAAGGTGAATCATTCCGGGTAAGAAGCTGGCTTTGCGGAGCCATCCTAGTGTTCCTTTGAATGTAGACGAACCCATTCGGTAAGCGTCACAGTTCAATAGTCAGCACACCATCACATGACCTAGCCGGTTCTGCCAGTCTTCGCTTTGCTACATGTCTGTCTCTAGTCCTAATCTTTACTCATACATGAGCACTGTCCTTCTTATGGCCTCTTGAAAGATGCTTGCTGTTTCCCCTACTGCGCCTCTTTCAGCTTAAGCCAAGCTAGAGAGTTTTCATCATGGTCTTCCCTACTCCCTGACATTCTTCAATGCTTGCTATGTTCTTTCGTTCTGCTCAAAATGAGAGCAGTTCATCGTCGTGCTGAACCACAGCAGAACTTCCACAACCGCTGTTGAATTCAGCCAGCATTCTTAGGGTTACACACCATTTATAGTTATACGCATCACTGAGGTCGTCTTGCAGAAAAGCAAGCGAAAAGAAAGAAAACCACCCTTCAACTCTTCTCAGCCTCATAAAAAAGATCGATGGTGAGTCTCGATCTTATCACCGAATGCGATGCCGTAAACTCTCTTGGTCTGTAATCACCACACAAAATAACAGTCCTTTAACAGTATTTACTCCTATGAAAGTTCAAACTAATAGATTGGCGATATTCTCTACGTGAAGCTAATACAGTGCGTTTCATAATTATGAAGTCACCCCAGATTTTTGCGATTCTGGAGAAAGCAGCCGGAATGGAATTTTTTGGCAAACACTGGAAGGTTCCTCGTTACAATGTACCTCCGTACTCACATTTTGGTCGCAATATCCTTCACCTCAAATTTTTATGAATTTTTTAAAGATAGTGTCAGCTTCCGCACCGTTTCATAATTATAAGGTCACCCTGGAAAAGTAAATGATTTGTTAACGTTGATGGCATATGCACAACACTTAATAATCTATAGCTCCTCCTTGTTTAAGAGCAACATCAAAGAGTCTGCGTGGCATACTAGAAGCTAGGTTTCGAAGATGTTCCTCGTCGATTGCTCTCCATGCTTCGATAACTGCCCGCTTCAGCTGTTCTGTGCCCTGGAACTGACGGTTACTCGCATAAACCTGTCTGACTATCATGCCCCAGATATGTTCCATCGGATGAGATCGGGACTGCAGGCTGGCCATGGCAGGACGCTTATTTATTGGCATTGCAGCCGCTCATCCGTTGCACGGCTCACATGATTGTAGGCGTTATCTTGTTGAAAGACATAGTTGAGATGACGGCGATGGCATAGAAAGGGTACTAGATGAGGCTCCAAGACATTCTGGTAATCCTTGAAATCCATACTGCAGTTCACGACAGTTAGATCGAACACGACGTCATTGCAGAATGCACCCCACACCATAGACTTCTTCCACCGAAATTGCGACGGCTGAAGTAGACTGATTCCTTCCTCAAGTNTTTCGACATCATGGCTGCAGCAGAAGATATTGACAATTTCAAAAGAAGTATTACCGAACAGGACCAACGCGAAATTATCAAATGGGGCGCTATACCAGGAGAATCCGAAGCTCAAATTCATCGTAAGCACAATCAACAAATGGACGGGACGGAGTTCTTCAAGCGTAATGTGCAGAAATGGGTGAGAATGTTCAAAGGAGGAAGAACGGAGACAAGTGAAGGGCGAAGTGGTGCTCACAATGTTCACTCCGCACACGAAGAACGAGTAGCTGAAATCAAGCGTCGAATGGCTAAGCGCAGAGACTGCATCATGGCCGAACTTGCCCGCGAGACCGGCATTCCTGCTACTACCGTTGGCCGAGTTGTGTCCAAAGAATTGAAGATGGTCAAGTAGATGTGTGTATGGGTACCTCCTTTACTTACAGAAGCACAGGTCCAAAACCGAATTGATGCCTGTAGAAACAATCTTCTCCGCCACCGACGTCACCCACGACTCACGAAACCAAAGTTGGCTATAAATGAAACATGGGTGGGTTTTACACTGAGCCCGAAAGTCATAAGCGTCGGGTTTGGATGGACGCCGATGAGAAACCGCCCGAAATGCTTCATAAAGAGTCACGTGGTTCCAAGTGGATGCTCATCACGGCAATGGATTTCTGAGGCGTGGCGTTCTGGCGACTTTGTCCTGAAAAAACGACCGTCACTTCTGAAGTGTATTGCCAGTTTCTCGACGATAATACCGACAATTGGATGGCAGCACACAACATCAAGGGAGCAATTATCGCTCATGACAATGCCAAGCCCCACCCATCTCGAATTGGCAGCAGTTTTTTGAAGAACAGAATATTGAAACCTAGATTCAACCGCCCTATTCTCCCGAGCTCCAGCCGTGCGACTTCAACCGGTTCGGTCAAATGAAGGTACGTCGCAATGGCAAACGCTTTGACAACTGGTCGATGGCCGAAATGGACGTCAACAGCATTTTATCTGCACATATTGAAGGAAAGAAGCTACTTGGTGTCCAGGTGCTATCTGGACGCTGGGAGAGGGTCGTCAACAATGATGGAACCTACCCGACAAAACACTAGAATATTAGCTTTTTATCTTGTTTGCTGTTCATTTTATTCGAATAAAAGCTCGCGAACTTTTGAATGAGATGACCTAATAAACGCAAGAGCTGTCAAGTGGCATCATCGGTTCTAGTGTGATCTCAATAAAGGAGACGTCAGCTGCGACTGGCTTCGAAAACGCGGAAGCACGAAAACCCCAGCATTAATCGGAGGCCGTCCTCTTCTTTATCAGAACGATCACCGAAGGAGAAAGATGTAATCTGGAACTTAAACTGCTGCCGTAGTGAGAAAGAGGTTCCACTTATTTTTCTGCAAAACGAATGGGTGACATACTTACGATTGCTTAGTTTCTATGAGTGCTATTAAGTTGCTGTGTAATGAAAAAGTGTGATCTAACTTGAGCTGTATTGTTTACCTTTCTTTCATTGTTATCATTTGGTTGAGGTATCTAAGTGCCAGTATTGACGATAGGTTCATTCTGCTGGGGTGTGCTCAGCTAACAAGTTGGAAGAAGAAATTCGGCAGATTTTGAGCAGTGTCAGGTACACCTTTTTTCAGAACACCGTCTCTATGCTTTCACAAACTTCCTGCAACCGAGCTGCTCTTAGCTGGTCGATTTTTTGGCTCAGTTGGCAAAATCGCTAATGTCGCAGCGTTTTCTGGACGAAAAAATGGCAGCATGATAGTTTTCGAAATCTTTCCTGGGCCATCCTTCTCGAAGCCACATTATTGACCCTCTCTTGAAACCCGACAAGTGGATAGTCCTCCGTCAATGGCAAAGATGCTAATTTTTAGCACATCTTTTACTACCATTGTACTGATATTGCATGAACGATTTAGAAGTTGGATGAGGGATAGCGGGTAGGGAGCTAAGAAGCACCCGCGCCTAGTGAAATTTGTAGTTTAGCCGCCTTGCCTGCAAATCCCACGCATTTAAGCCAACTGGGAATTCGAGCCACTTGGAACAGATGGAGAAAGAGAGCACAGTTTGGTATGACGCAATAATCGCTTAGTACCAGAAACGGCTGGAACTGAGTCAAGTCTAAAAGCCAAAAGTCTTAGAATAGGCTGCGGAGACAACCGAAACTTCAAATGGTATCGGCGGATTATGGCAGTATCATCACCGATAACGCAGTAGTTGGCCTTTTAAACTCATTCATCTACTCGTTAAGTTTTGCTCAAACTGGTGGTGGGTAAGTTTCTTCACAGTAAGTATTACAGAGTACAAGGGAACTCACCAAATCACTTTAGTCTCTGACACATGACATATAGAGGTCGTAACTTTTCTGTGCACTTTGCTGTCCTCTCATGGTATTGGCCTTAATCAGAGCTGATCAGGGTAAATGTCACTTTGTCACAACATCTATCATTATACCAGGTCTGGTGGCTGTAGTCCATAGACATTCAAATGGTCCAGATGTAGGGTAACAGCAGTAGTGAGCTGCTGGTCACGCATACACTTTCGTGCATACATTCATATACGCATACACACACCTACACACACCACACGTACTGATATATAATAGCCTAGGATGAAAACCAAATGGTCATTTTTCAAAAGTGAGGCTTTTCTGCTTTTCGCCCTTTTCTGTGAGGTAACCCTTCGTGAGTGTGTGGGAGTGGCTGTAGTGATGTATGTACTATATCATGTAACCAGTTTACTTCGGAATCACAGTTTTCAAGTAACCACTCCACTCCACATCACTCACTTCACTACGCAGTACTCACTCTATTAACTCACCCACCAAGTTACTGCCCTATGTATAAGAAGGAAATGTGAGAGCTAGGCTTTCCATATCACTGCTTTTATCGTAATCATAAAGTTTGCGGACGGACACACCGACAGACATACCGACATACCGACAAACCGACACACCAAGTTTCTGCTTTATAATAAGAGAGACAAGAGTATACCATGAGAATTTGAGGTGTTTTCCATCAACGGAATAATGAACACAACATGGAGGCTGCTCCTTGTCTTTGCACTCTTATCATCATGCGCTCAAGTATTAGTGAGACCTGAGCCAATCTTTCGAGAAGTGCAAGGATTTCGATCGAGGTATTTCAACGGCGATGATGGCACAGAGGGAAATGGTAATGGCGGAGATGAAGATGAATCAATATATCAGGTAGGTCTGAAAACTTCAAATCAGGTTTGAGAATGGCCATGACGACTCCGTTGTACATATGCATAGTGCTAAGCATCGAAAACCAAGCGGGTAAAACATAGACCCATATCTGAATTCAAAAAAGTCAAGAATAGTTTGACCTTAGCCGAGACAAAAAATTATGAGCTACGGAAATCGTAGGAATCGTCTCAGAGCCTAACCAGGGAGGGGTAGTCTACTTATCTTGGAACTTTGAATTCAGACCCAGATAAATCGATAGAGTTCTGAATGCTGTTTACGAAAATGGAAATTAAATCTGCAAAATGGTTCTCCTTAAAAAGTTATGGGGGCCCGAATTTTGCTCGACAGCAGTATCAATTGGAAATGCGAACTCGTCGCTTCCATATCAAACGCCCACGTGACGAAGTGGTAGTGGTCTCGCTTCGTGGGCGTTAAATGAGGGGCTCCTCCCCGCCATCCCGCCATTGTCAGCACTTTTGCAAGGTGTTTTTTTCATTTTATCAAAGGCTCTCTAACGTTTTCTGACATTTCTTTAAACAATTGATACTACTGACGAGCAAAATTCGGGTCCCCATAACTTTTTGAAGAGAACCATTTTGCACTTTTAAGTTCCATTTTCGTAAACAGCATTCAAAACTCTATCGACCTATCTGGGTCTGAATTCAAAGTTCCAAGATAAGTAGACTACCCCTCCCTGGTAAGTTGTCTAGCCGCGGCTGATGGTGCACCCCATCAGTGAGTACTCTCATAACTTGCGACATCTATTCTAATGAGGTGCACCAACGGCCGCGGCAAGCCATCCCTAACCTTGATACTAAGCTCTGACACTCACGGGAGCTTCATGACTTCTCTGACATGACATAGAACATCATCTGCTCCCGTGAGATATGGACGAGTTCTCTGAACCTTGAGTTGACTAACGGCTCGTACAAAATTCTTCGTGGAAGCGGTCAGCCCAATCGCCAGGTAGTTAGAACACCCCATCCCATCGTGTCCACTTTCTGCTCGAATATAGAAACGACGGGCATATCCCTCGCAACATCTTCGACTCCTTTTTTTTCAGTGGACACAATGATCAGGGATCAGGTGAGCCACTTAGCACGTCCTCTCCAGGCGCCTTCCATGCCTCGATATAGTCCCCATTCTCACCGATTGCTTTTCCACATTCTTCACTTTTCCAGTTGCCTTTGCACCTCATCTGCTGCCCAAATGCCATAGGACAACTCGTCGCCTCTATTTGGGGACTGTTTTCGCTGTGCGACTCTTCGTTTAAGGGCCTGTCGAAGCGTTCGTTACACCAACCGCTGACCTCAACAGGCTTGCTCAGAATGGTTTTCTTGCTGTTTCCGACTTTGCTACTCAGATGTCCTGATTGGCTCCACCGCGCTTTCGTCAGCCAGAAGACGAAATTCTCTCCTTCTTGACGACCGGACAGCTTATCGTACTAAGTGCCACTTCCCGTATTCTCTGCTCTCGCTACAGCAGTTGGCGGAACTTTCGGAAGTTTTGTAGATCGCTAGGTCTCTTGGAGCTCGTCTTTTGCCAGCGGTTGTAGGCCACTTCCTTCTGCCTCACAGCTTTCTGAACTTTATCGTTCCCGGGCCACGTTTCCTTACCTCGTCTTAATCTACCTCGAGTCTCTTAGAGCATTTTCCTTGCACATTGTAGAAGGACTTTCCCAATTTTTGCAGCTTTACTGGATCGGTGTTTCTAGGAGATCGGTTTTAAGTATCAATGATCCTCTGCTCTGTTCTATTCTTCGATTTCTTGGAAAGCTCTTTGGCTGTGTCTGCAGACGAGGCCTGTGCTACGTGGTCCATTCTTCGCCAGACAGCACCGTGATATGCCTCACAGTTGAGAGGAACGATCTTCGTACCAGAACATACTCTATTTCCACTTTCAAATCAGGGTTTATGCCAGATTGAGGACGTTTCTTCATCTCTGATCCTATTCCTCTACCTCAATACACCCTTTCCAACCAACCTCGTTTCACTGTCGTGCCCATTGGATCACCCCTATAGTGAGATAGTCCCCTTCCGGCACCATTGCGACTCGAATAGAACTCATTTTTTTCACACTCGGGCTTATGGTGACACTGATGTCATTGTCCTGTACCCCTTTTTGTGTGTCGTGTCTATACTCACTGTAATGATTCAATCGCTGATCCTGTTGACGGCGGAGAAACAATCTTTGAAGGACTGCGCCACTGCTATGGTCACACCTTATCGGTAAACCTCGCCTAGGCTACAAGTCTTGAGTGGGATTCTGCGTGTCACTTCCGGGTGACGTCCTGGCTTTATCACTGGTTTCTTTTGAAACTTCAGACTGGTGTGACTGGGTTTGTCCATCGGCCAGCCTGTCAACCTAAGTCCGACACTAGTACTGATTCCATTTTTGCAATTTTGCATGGCATGGAGTTCGCGACGGCAGGGATCGAATTCGCGTTCTTTCTTTGTGCTTTCCTTCACATCGGCAATGTCTCCCTTGTACACGGGCGGAATTCTGGTCGTGAGATTATTGTAAAGATCACGACTCTACGACCAGAATTCGATATTATACTTATGCAGATTAGAAACGCCCGTCTAGGGCATGGAACATCATTTCTGTCTTGACAATATTGAGAAATGTCCTCAAATTATGAATGCAGGACATGATTTCACCGCGTACCGTCGCCATGATTGAATGAGTCTTGTGAAGACGTGTATGTTGTCGACTGTAGTGAGCCCCATCCGGAACCCTGCCTGCTCGCATTTACGTTCTCCATCTGATATTTTGCTGCAGATGACTCGAGTGAAAATCATGGATTGCGGTCGTCAGGTAGATCGAGCCTTGTTACTAACATCATCCAGTTCTCCCCTCCTGTAGGGCAACACAGTTTCAGCGGATCTGCATGATGATCCGCAGTGGGCACTGTACAGTAAAATAGGTATTGCGAGAATAACCTATTCGCTGTTTTGACATTGACTTCTGAGAGAGTCGTGTAATGATTTAGTCTAGAATTGTCCGGCCCGGGTGCAGTACGATTGGCGTATCCCGTGTAGACTTCGGAAGAGAGAACCGAAGGAACTAGATTATCCATTCTGCTTAAGATGGCACGTGAGCAGCTAGACGTCTCTGTGGAACAGAAGTAAAATATAAATCGTATATTTGCAAGACTAATGGTAGCGTTTGAAAGTTAGGAATAAATTACCGTAAAGAGCTGTGCAGAGTATGACAAGCAAGAGCATTGATCGCTTCAACACATGCACAGCACGAGCTACTTCTGAGCACTTCTTTCATCCAAAAAATATTACACTTAAAGATATATTTACATTTACATTTACGCTACAGAACATTATATCACAGCAACAAAGGTGAGATTGCTCGAGCTTCCCTAAGGTTTGTCTATGAGTCTCCCTTCTTGTAAAGCACAGCTCTCCACGAAGAGGGCACACTATAATAAAACAGGTGCTGCGTAAAATGTCCTTTACTTCTTTTCGCCAACCTCAACTACACACCATCGCAGGGTCCGCTCTTCTTGTTACTCGCTCCCGTTCATTCGAGGTCCGTCATGACCACGTCTTGCCACATCTTTTTGAAGCTCCTCGTGGTCGCTATTCTCAAACTTCGAATTTCATTTGCATTCATAACTTATGCTTCTGCCGCCTTCGCGTACCATGCTGACGCAATTGCTGCTCTTTCACCTTTAGCTGAAAAAGCCTGTTTGCATGCTCATTCTTTCTTATTCGTTTCTCTCGGTCATTTCGACATCCGCTTCTGCAAAAAGATTTTCCTCCCGTAGTTTTTGCCTACGAGCACACACACTGCCGAACAGCATAGCGGGTCTCACCACTGTCCGGCACACCTTCCTTTTTAACGCCATGGAGAAGATTCCACGGGAAGCTTCATTTCATTTCATTTCGTCCATGCTTAATCGAGCCTTCACTGCCTGGCTTACACTACCTTCGGCAGTTACCCAAGACAGTCCACGATTGGTTCTGCGACTCCCTCCGGATCTTGGTGTTTTTCACATCCAACCGGTGCTCATTCTCTGCCAGAACATTCTGCCACTTCAGGTAGAGGCTCACTGTCTTGAGGCTTTCCTGACTCTCCGATATCGGCGTAGAAGATGGCCTTCAGTGATCTATCCAGAACTCCTTTTATGATGACTTCGGTTGGGCAGTGTGAAGTGCGAGTTGCTGTCGTGGAACTATCTTATATGCCCTTGGCTGGGAGCATCACGTGTCTTGGAGCGTTCCTTCTTGGAGCACTCTCTAGATGAATGGTCACGCGAGGCCCTTCGTTGCGCGCGTCCATCTTTAACTACACTGGTGTGCAAAAGTTAGGGACGAAAGCAACTTTCGATTACGGTACCTCTGCTAGAAGACAGAGCTCCATGAAACTTATACCGTACCAGTAGAGGATCATTACGGTATTGCACAGGAAGCAACTGGCAGAAAATCAAAATAGGAAGAGCAAATCTGACATTTTTATTGAAAGGTACCGATTACACTTAGTTCCTTACAACTTATCCTAGTACTTCAAAAGAAGCGACTTTCCTAATAGGGTGTGTGATCACCACGGACAGCAGTAAATACTCTGCAACGCGATCCCATACTTTCCATGAGGTTGGAAATGAGTAATTGTGGTAAGGCATTCCGCTCCTGTATCAGCGCAATTGACAACTGTTGGATGGTCAGTGACGCATTTGGACGTGCTGCAATGCCTCTACCCAGAGCATCCTACACGTGCTCGATGGTATTCAGGTCGCGGGAATGGGCAGGCCACTCCATTCGCTTGATAACCTCTTGTGTCAAGAGCTCTTCCACCTGAGCTGTTCGATGCGGTCGCGCATTGTTATCCATAAAAATGAATTCAGGGCTCACTGCAGCTCTGAAAAGATACACATTAGAAAGGGGTTCCTTTTTACACTAACGCACACACTGACACTGACTGACTCACACTGACTCTTAAGGGTCAAACGCTCAAAATTCTGGAGGTCAGTAAGGTTACGAAGCATGATGCCTCCCCATACCATTACACCTCGACCACCAGAACGATCAAGTTCCGCAACGTTTCTGAGAGACGTGCGTGCCCCCACCTCTGGCCATGACGGTGCGACAAAAATCACTACTCAGACTGAATATGCTCCCATCCAAAAAAGCAAACGGCCCCATTTCTTAACGGTCCGTTCGCTATGCTCCCTGCCCCATCTTAAACGGTCTCGCCGATTCGCGAGGGTCGAAGGAACTTTACGTCGTGGTCGTCGGGCGAAGATACCGCAACCGTGCAGTCGTCGTGCCACTGTAATCCGTGGGATAGCTTGCTTTTAAATGCTGGTAAATGACATTGCAATCGAAGAAGCTGACTGACGTGGATTTCTTCTTGCGTGCTGCACAATGTAGCGATCATACCTTCATGTAGTTGTTCTTGGTCAACCACCTCCTCTCCTTTGTGCAGCAGTATCAGAGGTCCGGAATGCTCTCCGTACACGTGGAACAACGCTGCGAGCGATAATATGCTTTTAAGCTACACTCAGCATGATTAGACCTTTTTCGAGTTTCCCAACGACCTTGCTCGTGCCAAGTCATCCAGACGATGTCTGCGGTACATGATGTATGGAAGGATACCACCATAGTACTTGGCAGCTACTGGTTGATTGACAAAAAATTTTTTTCGTGCCCATCAGCTGCCTCGATTTGTGCGGGTACCAATATTTCTCGCTTTGTTTGGACTATTCCTGCACGATGGGGTGTCTAAATTCCTGTGCATAATCGTCATAGGTCTGGCAAAATTATGTCACCCTTTCATTTATTTCCACCCAATCCTCAATGTTTTATGTTACATTATCACTCTCGTTACTAAGCTTTGCACACTAGTGTAGTCACGCCGCAGCCGTCGCATTCGGCGGGTCAGCCCGTCAGTGGGCGTACTATTTGCGCTTGGTCCACGGCAGACAGCTCGAAGAGAAGATAACACGGACAAATGCAATCCTTCGCTCCACTGACACTTGGTGGTACTGCAATTTCACCTCGAGACCTCAGTGAAAGCCTTCTACAGCTCGGTGAAGATGGCTTCCACAATAGCCTCCAAAGGCACAGTTCACGATAATCATGAGGTGCCCCTTTTTTTTCAAAAAGCGGAAGCATACAGTAGCGCTCAAAAGTCTTCGGTGAAATGGTTCTTCAGCAGTACTTCTCAGTCGTAACTACCTTCCTACTGGATTTAAACATGTGAAAACTCTATACTTCGAGCGTGGGTGTACTGTGAATATTAACCACTATCAACTTGCAATCTGATCATATTCCAGGTATTCCAAAGAGCATGAATTCAGAATCGACCGAAAATACAGATGATGGCTTCTAAAACCTCTTTCCTTTTTGTCATGTCTAAAGTGTACGAGCGGTAACGCCGAACACAATAGATGAGAAAAACGCACATAAGGTGCGAATAAGTGCAGANGTCAACAACTTAACTTTTGGCAAAATCTGCTGCCGCAACAATCACCTTGCACATCCTGTAGATTGCAGCTTTGCAATCAAAGAGTATTGGGTAGGGTGAAGTATGCTCTAGTTGAACATATCCAAATTCGGCGCGATTTGGTCAAATACGAAAAAAGTTACGAACGAAAAAGCGTCGAAGCATTTCACCGAAGACTTTTGAGCGCTACTGTAGAACGGCAAACCGATCGGTAGTGAAGAAAGTGAAAAAATCGCGTCCGCGATTTTCGGATTTTTGAGAGATGTAGCGCTAATCAAAAGTGAGGAAAGTAAAGATAGGACGAGATTACCGTGACGTAAATAACATGAAAGGGGTATTTGGACGAGATTTCAGTTGTAGCAATCGCGCAAAGAGCTGACTACATCAAGCTAGCGCTGTACAGAGCTGTCTTTCACTTCGCTATGGGCCATGACACGTTGCTTGAACCTTCTACATGGGTTCCCTTATGAATGGCACAGCCTGTGCAATGCTTCTGAAACTCGTCCGAGGATGCACACGATACAATCATTTATAACGCCCTAACTAGGCCGTTTCTCGAGCCCCAGATTTGGTATACGAGAAAACCTAAAATTCATCCTCTAGGGAAATCTCAGAAATTCCCGTTGTGCTTGAAGATAGTAACGATAGTAATGCTCTTTCATGATTCTGGTATGCTTCCTTCATCAGTCTACAGTGTTCAAGATTCCAGTGAAAGAAATTCCACCTAATTCTGCACTCTTCGACCGTCTTCGAGATCTCCTGGCACTTCATTCGAAATATTCGCTTCCCAACCTTCATCTTCCCTTTTGCTCGACGATCTCATAATCTATGTAGAGTGCTATGGGGCCAGCGGTCGCCTTTAGCTGGGAACTATTCTGACGATTGAATATTTCGTTTAGGTATTCCCCCACAAAATTGTTCGTGCCACCAGCGCTTGACCTCGGCTTGGTTACTTAGAATGGCACTCTCGCTGCTCTCACGTACTTCACTATCCCCATGTCCTGTGTAGACTTGAGCTCTGCTTTAACCTGCCGACAGCTTCTCTCTGTCTCGATCAGCTGGCTTTTTGTACTCGGTATCCATTTCAGTGTTCTTTGCCTTCGCTAGTGCAACCTCGCGAGAATCTTGCAATTTCTACAAGCAGCTAAGTTTTCCTCTGTTCAACGACTATTTGGACTTCATCGTTCCAGAGCCATGCAGTCTTGTCTCCTTTGAGAGCATACCACGTCTTATCTGATTTTCCTTCTGAGCACTGCAGAATGACATTAAATGTGTCATTCCACGTTTGCTGTACTGGTCCGTGAGCTCGATGGCTACGTCCGTTAGGAAGGGGTTGTGTTGAGTGGCCAATGTGATGACGGCAAAACATTGAGGTCCTTCTTAGTTCCGGAGACAATCTTCTTACAAGCGCATGACCGATTTTCATTTGTTTCTTCCACTGTTGAAGCTCATCTTGTAAGTCTTCCTTCTTGTTAAAAGGGCACTATTCGCTGCCATCCCTGGACTGTAGCTAGGTCAATGGCTGTTTCTCTCCTTCTTCGTTACTGCCTCCCTCTTCGTCTACCGACGCAAACCCTCTCTAGGGCGAACCGACCGCTATCAACGTGGCAATGTAGACCAACCTCTATGGCTAGATAGTTTCCTAAAGGAACTGAGCTAATGACGTCGTCAAGGCAGACGTAGAACTCAGCTGTTTCCTACTCGGGACAGCCATTTTGCTTTGCGTACACGGGCATTACTGTTCATACCTCTCCTTAATATCTATCCTCACAGCCATCATACGACCGCCGATCCTACTAACAACGGAGGCACAATCTCTGGAAAAATTCGCCATTGACCCAGACTCACCATTTCGTTTGGTTTTTCCCCGTTGTGGAAGAGTTTGACACGCTCTCCAATTCCGAAGAACCCAGCAGAAGATCTTGCGCGCATTTCACAGGTGGCGATCTAGTTTTTATACGGAACTCTTCAGAGGCTTGAAACCTAGTTGCTGTAAAAGGAAGCTCTATCTGTTACCAACACCATTATTGCATATATTTTACTGAACGTAAATATGTACCTGCATTCTTACCCACTCGGCTATCCTTGCGAAGGGTGCAATGGGATTCTTCACAAACATAATCCAATGTGAAATTGCGGAAGGGAGATTTGTGGAGACAACTCTATCCTTCCTGCCTAACGGTAAGATGGCACGTAGGCAGGTAAACGTTGTTGATCAGAGAATTTGTGGATAAAGAGTTCCCACAAGTTTAGAGTGCCAATGGCAGAACTTGCGTAACACCAGGAGTTTACAAAACATTTAGTCAAAGCATGTGACTGTACCATCAGTACGATGAAGAGGAGTAAACTCGGTGTGTGAACATTCACAGAGACGCGCCTCTTATATTGAAGCTCCTGCCTTCTTAACATAGTAGTAGAGATACACAAACTACAGGATTAGGATATCTCAATGTCGTTGTGCTCACATCATCACGTATTCGAGGTGGACAAAACACTGTGGTAAGTCAGGGATT
>UZAF01016350.1:74530-92193 GCA_900617895.1 Haemonchus placei | reverse complement strand
TATAAGGAGCCCTTCTCTCCACCACTTCCCAAACAAAACCCTGACACATCTTTCTGGTACTTCTGGACGAATTCTTGAGAGTAGTTTTATTTGTGCATAACTTCAGTAAACAAGCTGTTTTTTCAAGTTCCGAAATTGAATTAAAAGCGATTCGAAGGACTTGAACTGTCTCATATCCCTCCTCCATTCAGAGTCGAAGATAAGCCAAAAAAAACATTCTATACATGGCTCACTTTCAGAAGCTCTTCCCATGTACTTACTAGTTGTAGTTCATAAAGCAAATTCTCCTTGCCTTTGGTCTGTGTATCCTCCGGATCCGCAGATGGGATAGGCCGCCTTGATCGGGCAGCACCGATGGATAAGAAAATCGATTGGTTCCTTGAGACTGAGAAATCAGCAACAATATCGAAAAAATGTTCAAGACTTTTCATACGGTTGCTATAGGCTTCTATAGAGCATCCTATGGAGGTTTCATGTACGAGTCCCTCTTCAGTTTCATTCTGTTTGGACGGAGTTATTTCTGAACAACCTTTCCCCTTAAACCTAACGATCGGCTATGAAATCCATATATTTGAAATCAGTGTTGAGAGCTCTTCAAGGGCATGCACTATGTTTATGAAATTCTCAATACTAATTTTGACTTGATCTTCACTTTTCTCTCCAAATATGTATAAGGCACGTTGATCTACCCCTGTCGATCCGTCCGATCCCTCTTTCTGCCGGCGCTCTTTCCCCCGTCGTCTGTGCCCTCCGCTTTTCCCATAGTGCCTGATTTTTTTCTGTAGGTCCCTCGATTTCGAAGATGCGCTCGTTTTTTTATCCATCGATGCCCAGGGATAAAGGCAATACGCCATGCACGCAGATTTGCATGATTAAATATCAAGAGAAGATTGGTTTTGGTGTTTCAGGTGTAACTTGTAGGTACGTAAGTAGAGCTCGTGGTACTGATTTCAACAGCGGGATTAAAAGGCTAAACTGTCATTGTTTAAGGAAATATTCCAAAGGAGCTAGACTTAGGCTCTAAACTAGGTAATGGCCAGGAAATATAGTAATGGCTTTTATCTTTGGCATTTCCATCCCAAGATGCGCCATGCTTCCCTACGAACCAAGTTCAAGAGTCGTGTTGGATGTGGATGAGCATTTGGATTAAGTAGGCGATCCAACCAATCGTTTTGCTCCTACTTGTACCAGCACGAAGTAGTAGCTTCTAATTACATTCATACTCATTACCCTCACATATTTATCTTTTTCCTTGTCAATTAAGTCTACCTTCAAGTTCATCCCCCTTTGGAAGGAACGACAGCAGCCCCTTCGTCTTCGCTTTTGCGTAGAGTGCCATTCACACCCCTTCACAACTGTAAAAACGGAAGTACGAAGAAACGTTGAACAAGAGGAAATGGACTGTCTTTATTGTGTTCAAGTGAAGTAATCAATACCAGTAGGCGAGGAAGTACACGGAAATCTCTATTAGAATAATTGCAATTATGCACATTATGTATGAATCTTCAGCCAGTCGTACACCTGTTCGTAGACGATTAACATAATGGCACCACCTGAATAAAGAAGCGATTTGCTCGATGAGAATTATTTGTTTTTTGGCATTATTTGAGTAGGAACACGAATTGGTGGGAAGCTGCTTACACTCGTTTTCATTTCTTGAAATTGTAAGAGGTAAGGTTAAGTAAAGTAAGGCATTTGAAAAAAAACATTCCTAATAGGGACCTTCCAGAAAGTAAATGATTAGTAAAAGACTATACCTGGTCCGAGACGCATCACCTTCGGCAGGAGACCCTTGTAAAGTGCTCCGAGGCTGAAATAAGGAGAAATGAAGCATTCGACGACTTCGTTGGATTCGCAGGAATGCTTCGAAGTAACATTTCTTACCCTTCTTCTTTATAGACTAATTCAAATGTTTGTATGGTTCCTTTATATTTCCTCACAGCTGGATCAGGTTGAGGACCTGAAAACTTATAGCTGTTTAACTACTACTTACTCTATAAAGGCGAGCCAGGACAGTCGCCCTCCATGAGTGCCTTACCTTGGATACGGGACTTTGCCACGTCGAAGGGGATGTTCACTATGGACGCTATTGAACCTGCTGCGAAACCTAATACAATGCGACCTGCCAAGTTTTTAGAAGGTGATTTCTGAAAAAGGTCATATTAGCGAGATTCGGACATCTGGGCATCGCCACTTGGATAGCCAGTGACAAGTGAGAAGGTTCAACCCCATTGCAAGCATGAATGAATGTACCGAGAAATTTCGAGTTTCTCCAGCAAATCTTCCAGTTACTTTGTAAAGAGTATAAAAGCAACTTTTTTCAACCACATTTGTTATAAAAAACACTTACGCTAATACATACCTTTGAGTCTGGAATGAACGTTTTCAGATTGTGATAGAGACCAAAGTAGAACATATTCCACACTCCATGACGGCCTAGTGTTGCACTTAATCCTAAAGGCATTATCGGCATTAACTATTTGAAAGTAGTCTCCACGTACGGGGTTCAATGAACATCGGCATGATTTATTATAGCTTGATATGATTTTGTGTTCAACCTCACGAGGTTGTTATAAAACCGCAAAAGTTTAAAAGTAGTGCTACCATAGGCAGATATAGGGTAGTCAAGCTCAGAAAGGTGTCGCAAGGGCAATGGGGCCGAACGCGCGCTGTGCAGCCGAAATGCCGCATGCCGAAACACTTGTGAAGGCGGGGCTGTCGACTGAGGCGTTCTTACCGCATTTTAGGCACCCGTTAGACCGCTTCTGGCCCTCTATCAGTGTGGCTGACCTGAGTGGATGACACTGAACTGACCGACTGGTCATGGGTCACAAACTCATGGGAAATAAACTTTGTTTGACAAGAATAGAAGACCAACACTTTAAAGAAAAATTTGATGCGAATTGAAAGTACCTCTGTAGAGTCCATTCAATCCCAGGCCGTCTGTTTTTATAATCTCTCTAGCCACTGCTGCAGTAGACTTTTGCTAGAAAAGCAGAACTTTTTCGTAATAGTGAAAGAACTATGGAATATGGGCGGCACCTGCATCAACGATACTCCTCGCTCGGACTGGAGCCTTACTTTGACAACTTCAAACGGACAGATGACAATCGCCTCTGTAAAACCACAGAACAATCCCGCCATTGACAATGACTGAAAGCGAGCATATGCATATCTAAGCAGGCATTAACTTGTGAAATAGTAATTTGAAATTAACGTGTGCTTCAATCAGAAAATACCAGGATGACTGACTACAGATATCGCAAAGCCTCCCCGTTTTTAAAAGCGAGCGTATACAAACTGCACTTCTAAACGGCGCTGTTTCCGCTGATTGGGCAGTCCACGTGCAGCTCGATAATCAGCCAATCAGAAGTGCGCTAAGACTCACCTACTTGACCATCACCTTTTCAATGTGCTCAGCTGAGCCACGTAGCTATAATACATATCAGAGAAGGAAACTCGATATCCAACCCCTGTCCCGTAAAAAAAAAACAGTGCAATTCACTAACGCAATATTTCACTTCCACAAACAATTCTACATGACTTAAAACTTATTATGGACCCAGAAAAAGATTAAAACCAAAAAAAAACAATTACGATTGCCGGAGAAACACTTGGATGGCTGAATATCTTCTTGTACTGCTCAAAGGTGAAAAATTTCGTAGCACGTTTTGGTGTCTCAGCAAGAATCGGCGGTAAAATTCCCTGAAAAATCCCTACTTACAAAGTGATAATTAAAGTAACAATTTCTATTTTCAATCGTCACTTATTTACCTCCCGCATCGAAATACGGCTACATAATTCTCACTTTACCTTATAAAATCCTAGAAAGCCCTCGTTTCTGAAGGTTTTTAGCACACAATCCATCATTCCTCTGTCATGTTGAGCAACTTGCAGACGTGTCTTGATTAAATCCAATGGATGCATTAGACATACCTCGACCAAGCCTTAAAAGCCTACACATCAATTACTTACAAGTTATCGACTGCCAACTATAGGAAGGGTGCTAGGCATAGATTGGAGTCCATCTTGTGGTAAACAATCGCATGAGAGAGGAACATATTACTTTGAAGATTCGAGTACCTGCTGAACCTCCAGCGGTAAACTGTCGTACTCCGTCTTTGACCGCTTCTGCTGCCATAATCCTACAAAAGGACACTATTTAATTTAAAAACATGCAAAAACATTACCTATTCATAGCCCAGATTGTGTTTGACAAAGAACAGAGTTTAACATTGGAAATTGGATATTTTGTAATAATTCTATGGATCACGTGATGATAGCTCTATAAGATGCATGAAGAACACCGAAGGGCCATGAGTAGAGGAACTGAACAAGAGTAAGCATTCAATTCAAAGGGCTAGCGACCGTAAGCAGAATAGTTTTCTGGTATAAATCTATAGGACTCCATCAGCCTAGGAATCTTGAGCGCCAGTTACGGTATAAATTTGACGCTCTCCCTCGTGAGAGCTGGATGAGACCAAATTTTTTAGCGGCATGGCTCGCATATACGGTAGAATAGACAAACACTACATAAGCAATCAACAACACTAGCATTCAAACATGGAGAAGCCATCACAAGAAGCCGGCTTAGCTTCGATACGGAATCAATCAATAAAAGTGATTAGAAAAGGGACAATCACTATGTCCTTGGACGATAAGCAAACGCAAGGCTGCCGTTATCAAAATCGTAATGTCTACGATTTCTAATTCGACATATAAACGACGAACTGATATGCGAATAGAGTTATTAAAGTAGGGAAAAAGTTTTCACTGAAACTCCATCAGAAGATCAAGTCAAAACACCGTCTCCTAGAGAGGCAGCCCTACAAACAGGTATTCATCCCCATTTATGGGATTGGATCTGAAACAAGACCAGTCTGTAAATTGTACAGATACTCACTAAAGTAAGGATAAAGTCTTAGGGCGTTAAACAATCCTGTCTGAAGGATGCGCCCCCGCTTTCGAATTCCATTCAGAATCGTAGTGGCGTATTGAACGAGTATGTGGCCTATACATGACATGCGATGGCCAGCAGATGTACAAGTCGGTGCTTTTATCCTCCCACACGAGTCTGGTACCAATTAACCGACCCCGTAGGGATGAAAGGCTTGGTTGGCCTAGGCGAACATCGATCCGGGATTCGAACTCGTGCCCATGCGCTTGCCACTGCACCATCACCGCCCTACAAATACTCGTCATTTTTAAAGAATTTTTGGTCCTTAATAATATACTACATGCCCTTACAAGGGTCTTTCTTTGCCTTTTGTGCCTAAGAGTGCACACTTTCTCCTTGAAGACATATGGGGCAGAATGCTGTGAGCATCAATCGATAAACGTGCACATGCGCCGTTTGTCAGTCGCGCTCACGAGCTTTTTTAGATACCATGGAAAGAAGGACAGAGGGCAGGGATTGATTGACCATTTTACAATTAACCTTTTAACTTGCTATGCAGTATTGATTCTTAAGCGCCGACGTCTGCTGTCCGGCTAGACTTCACTACTGAGTCCCTCCAGGCGAAGGGTGACACCTCCATCCTCCCATGCTAACGCGTATTATTTATTATTATCACTCCGGAGAAAAGCGATGAAGTGAAGCTCTCAAGATGTGAAGCTCCTTTCCTCTCCTTCCATGTCGTAATGGATGATCCCAGAGGTAAGATGGCTTACACGGTTTGGGTTCTAAGCTGAGCAGGCTGCCTTATGCCTCTGATTTGTGAAGAACCGGTGAAAGGGGTTCGATGCATGGCGATCCATACGACGCTGCCCTATCAATGTTTTCAAAGAAACGCGGATCCTTTCAATAATAGAGCACAAAAGAAGTGCGAGTGAATGAATCAATCCTTGCACACTCTCTTCCAAGACAATCAGTATCGACGTGTTGCTAACAGCTTTGTCCGCTCTTCCGATTCTCGACGTCTTCGGAAATGCAGTCTTTGTAGGGTATGTGGACTTACGCACGTCCGAGGAGACGCGCGGCAGACTGTGCGGCAAAGTTTGTAACGATTTGAACGACTTTAGCGCCTATCAATGGGACCCAAAAGCAAATTGAAGTAGAGCAGATTAGAGGGACAGTTTTGAGTCGCCGCGCAAGTTGCCGCGCGCGTCCTCGGACGCACGTAATGCACGTCTCCCGGCTATGTAGCTACAAAATGATGCGCGAACGCGATGTCACACGTATAGCATATCAAAAGGTCTTCCACTGTATCGGTTCTTATCGTTAGCTAGTTGTCTCGAATCCAGTTCGCTGTGACTCTTCTCCGCCTCTTCACGAAACCACTTGTAACGCGCATGGTTGTAACAAACAGTTGGCGTTGACAGGACTACGGCCTTATGTAGAGCGCCCAGGAAAGGGGCGCTCTACATAAGGCCTTGGGTCTCAGGATTTAGCTGGTGTGTATATCCTCACCAACCTTTTTTCCGTTGCCGTGTATCAGAAAATGACAGTGGAGCAAAAATTTTACAGCCTATTCGTACAGTCAAGTGACAAGTCAACAGCCTTCGATGCTCTCGAGAAGCCCGGGGGCAACCGCGCCTTGACGTTGGCCGCTGAGACCATGTCTAACCGAGGTTTGAAAAAAAGGAGTCATTTAGGAAATTCTTGCCTCAGGGAGAATAGTACGCTCCATATCAAGAGTCCTACTGTGTGCCGCGGTCCTTAAAGGGGATCCGCGCGCTATTTTCAAAAAGCCGCAGGTTGCCCCCGAGCTCTGCGCAAAGTTTCTGCCGTGCAGTGTTTTTCTTCCCTACTTCTCTGCTTTATTTTGAGTAATGGCTTCCGATAACACATGCCGCCTCCCCACGCCTCATTTTTTCTGAGCGAAGTCTTGAAGTTCGTACTACAAGCGAAAATTGGTCCCCATCACATCTCTTCGAACGGTTGCCAGATTCGAAAAAGGGTTTAGATGTTGGTGATCTAACCTTGAAGCTCCGAAGTGCCTTGATGACTTGCTCCTTTGATACAGGCTCACAAGTGTCTCGGAGCTCTCCTTTTGGTTCAGGCTGGAAGTCAAACTGCGCCAGCAAGGGTATGGGTACATTCACCCAGAACTGGATGGACGCGGCAAATCGCGCGGCGAAATTCGTGGCGATTCAAACGGTTTAACGCCTATTATTGGGGTCCAAATTTGAAGTAGAGCCAATTAGTACGATTATCTGACCATACTAATGTACTCTACTTCACGTTTAAGCCCTATTGATAGGTGCCGAAGTCGTCCCGAACGCCACGAACCTCGCCGCGCCATTTGCCGCGTCCATCGTGTTTTGGGTGAATGTTCCGTCCCACCGCCAGCAAACGCATCACTCAGCCAACCCGATGGAGAACTTGCGGATGAAGTCAGACTTCATTGAAAGAGCGAACTCTTGTGAGCAGCATCCTCTCGACATGAAGCCATGCCCAGGATTCAAAGGCGAAGGGTCTTGAAGCGATTCCCGGCAGCGGGCCGCTACAAAGGAGCGGCCCAATCGGGCAGTATGGCAAGTACCAAGCATCCTTGGTACAACTACTACTCATTGAAGCGTAAATCTATATATTCCCGACGTTCACCTCTCAATCTGAGAATGTTGCGTTCTATCTGTGAATAGTGTTTTCTATTTCTCAGCGTGCTCGAGTAATTCTCGCATAATTGTAGCGTCTGTTTCGTGAATAGATTTTCCAAAAGTAGCAGGCTGCTTCTAAACGCGATTGGTTATTGGCTTCACTACTTTTCCTAACTGTTCTGCTAACTTTCCTTGATTTCGGAATGCTTTTGCACAACAAATCTGCTTTACCCGCATTCTGTGTGGGTGCGATTATCGATTACTCCGCGCGGCCATACCTAAATCCTGGTTTGAATGTGACGCCCAACCCAAGTAGACGCATCTCAACAATTGGCAGTCAACGGCATGCAATTAAAATTACATCTTTTGATCTAGAATTTTTAAAATACTTCTTCTAAAGCGTAATGTTCTCGTGAGTCAATCGTTTCTATTTCAAATTCTTCTCATTCTCACTGCTCCGATATCAATTTTCTTTCTATTTCAGCCATTCGGTGATCATCAGAGTGAGAATGTAGTTGCTGGGAAGGGAGGGAGGGATGGCGCAGAAGGGGGAGTGTGGTGGCTAGCATATCCAAAGCCATGGGCCTGAGCGCCGGAGAAGGAGAGGTGAGGCGCCGGCTTTGCTATCCTGTAGTGGTGCTGAGAAACAATTATGAGCGAGGACGGTGAGGTTCATGGCTAATTCTAGAGAAGGAAGGAGAAATTTCGGGGGGTTGACATGCTAATTTCATGCAAAAAGTTGTAATAAGGAAGTATTGATCGATTCCTGGGACACTATCTTGCTAGTAGAGCGCAGACATAGGCACGAAAGCGCGGCGTACTTCCCGCCACCCACCTTCCCTTCCCCCGGCTACATTTTCACAAATTATCGACGCATCCATCAATGGCCTCAACCTATTGGCTCAACAACAAGAATCAGGCGATCAACGGCACTCAAGTTTAAGGTAGGTGAACTACTTGTTATCTACTATTGTTACCATTGTCATTTGACTAACCTTTCCACGCAATTTGACTAGGCGTAGCCTAAATTTCTTGCAGGGGGAGAAGTCGAAGCCCCACTTTTTAGTTAAGAAAGCATACGCATTAGAATTATCAACCTATTCCGCTTTGTGCCTTCTAGTAATCATGTTATACTGGAAAAGAGAGGTAATGTAGTCCCCAGAGGTCCATCACAGCCCTCGAACCATTCTTGGAATCCATTTCCTTGTTAATTCAGTCATGTTAGTGGGCTACCTCGAAGCAAAACCCTTTTATACAACATGAGACCTATCTGACTGCGAAACGAAACAATTTTTGCACTTACATGCAACTCCTGTTTACAAATGTAAATAGGCGTTGAGGTACTCATGAATCTAAAGGCAAATCGAGGCAGTCATAACTACTAAGCAATAAAAAACCATTTTGTACAATTACACATAGATGAAATTAGATGGGCATTGTTAGAAGGTTTGCTCAAAAGTAGAATAAATAGATATTCAAGAAATATTACGTTGGCAGCTATGTAACTGCGAATTTTTCGAATACTTCGAACGTTAATATCACAAGATAAATCTGTTTTTCAAGTAATCTTTGTTCGTAAGCCAGTTACCTGATAGTTATGGTCAACATATCACAAAAACACTTTTCTTTGTAAAGAAAATTAATTATATTTTTAGAATATACGCAGTCACTTAGTTGCCAGTGTAATAGTTATGGAGATGAAAGAGGGTCTTGATAGAATGGAGGAGACCCAGGTAGCATTTGAAGCTATCCCACTGCGGACGGCAGGTGACAAGGTATGGCGTCACTTCATTAGCATGCGCTAACGAGACCCCTTTGGCATGTGGACTGGTTTTTTGGTCGTTGTCAAAAGTAAGAAGTGGGACTACGTCATAAGTAGACGCAGTTGTTGTGACTATTTACTTTAAAACAAAATGTCAGCTCCATCTGGCCCGTTGCAGCGAGTAGAATTTCATTTAACAACAGCCTCGTACCCGAAAAAGTTCCTAAGCGACACCACATAACAATCAATCGATACCGAAAGAATATCTGCTTAGCTAAAACTGACTGAGTAGATATGCTCCCGGTATTGATCGATTGCTGAGAATTTCAACGTCAATTCACTACAGCTGGGTATTTGGTAAACACATTTAATTGTTTACGTTTTTGAGGTGACCACAACACAGCGCATACCGGTAACCTGTTATACGAGTGTAGCAGTAATCCCTTGAATCACGTTATAATCTCGTGTTTACTTTGCAATATCAACAAATCGAGTTCTTTTTTTTTTTACAAAATTATTCCAATGAAGTTTAAATCTCAACAAAATCTCTCAGAGGTCCATACTCCTTTTTACGCTGATAAATAATTTTTTACACTAATAAATAAATTTTACTTTTAGCAATTTACTCTACTGAGCTTTAGCATTGAAATGATGGCGCATTGAAACGTTTTTTCTTGGCCATATTATCGATCCACCGACAATCTGCGGAAGAGTCGCTGGTACTTTGCCACTACGACATGTCCACAGCGAAACAAAGTTCAAAATCACCGCAAAATCAATAAATCAAATAAATTAGTGTTTTGATGCTATTCTAAGACTCGAACAGTCGATTTTAAAGGTAAGGATTGTCACAAAAACTGCTACGACAATTGCCGTAGTCAAGTAAGTAAAATTTTCGAGCTACACAGGTTTCTTTCCCAAGTGGGAGTAGATTGTGCAAAGAAATGCTATAATATAACGTGATTGATAATGGGATGACGTGTAGGCTACTAACTAGTAGGGTAAATATGCGAGAAGGTCAATGCCTTAGCTGCATGGCAATCCGATCGATACTGGATCAGGTAACGCCATGTATACTTCGAGGGAATTGAATACTTTGAAAAACAGCTAAAGTTCTTTGTTTACAGCGATTTACGAGCCAGACCTTCGAGCGCACTTTCAACAAGAAAAAAGCCCATAAAACTTACAAAATTCGGAAATAATATTTTTTTTTATAAAACTACTGAACACTCAAGAATCCGCAACGTGAGCCTCTGTCCGCCGTTCGCCGTACTTGGCTTCGACGGAACCTTTTTGCTCATGGGGTGATTGGCTGCGGAGCTGTCCTATTACTGGCCCCGAACTTCTTTCTGGGACCAACCTCTTTTCTTTTATGAATTGTTTTAGTGTTCTCTGCAGTGATATGATAAAATTGGTCGTATGGTCTTCACAAGCGTCTGCCATTGCAGCTAAAACTTTTCTCATTCTTCCATTTCACACCCAGTTTTCCTTGTAACAAATCTAATTCAATTTCACCCACTTACACGGTGGGGGGCAAGCATGGGGCGTGGTTGGGACATCGATTATGATTGGATGTCGGACACGTCCCCGCCAATCACCCCCGGCCATCGACTCGTCAACCAATAACATGTAAGTAGAATTGGAGATTCGCCAAAGATTCATGAGGCATTAGAGCCTCTTTCAGTACTTTGTTTTGTTGTACTGTACTAGTTTAGGTTAACTGTGTGGCAGAATGAGCTCATTTAGTATTGTAGAGACTTGGTCCCTATGACTTCGCTTTTAATGATTTATTATGCTCTTAGTTTCACTACAATACTGTACTAATTCAGGAGTGTTGTTGACAAGGGACAAAGGAATAGTTTACCGAACCGATTTCTGAAGTCCGATCAGTCGAAACATGTACCGGATCATCAGCAACCAATGTGCAATGCAAAAGCGGAATGTGGTCAGGTTAGTCTCGGGCTCATTGAGTCAACTGCATCCTTTGTTTTTACCGTTTCATCCTTTTCGGCTTAATAGTTTTGAGGCTTTTTTCTCAATTTCAAAAGTGTACATATGCGCAGAAAAGTCCCTTCTTCTTATCGATCGCCCTGATATCGATTTTCCCGTTTAACGCGGCAGCTTATGTGATCTGTGATCAATGCAAAACAATTAGCTGATTCTCGTTATAGACATTCCAAGTCATACAAGATATGGGAGATGGCAAACATCGACAGTTTTACTTACAACTTCCTCCTGGTACTTCCATTGCCGACGTACAGGTGATAGTGCATACCAATTCAATTTCCTTACTTTACACTTTTACAAGTACCTGTACGTCTGAGTTCGTTCACAAGTAATTACACCTTCACCATTGCTTCCAATTTACCGTTTAAACTTTTAAACCTAATGGAGATAGTGGCCGAGAAAATACCGTCGTAGCTGCTCAATCAGCTAAGCAGCCGTTCACTTTTTTGGGGGAGGGGCTAGAGTTCCAAAGTCCTCGAAAGAAGAAGTCCTTGTTCACCTAATATTTGCGACTCCCTTTTCCCTGGTTCCTCTAGACCTTCTATAGCGTGCCCGTGTCATTCGGTTGCCCGGTTTCAAAATTCGGCCTTTTGAAGTTTACAAAAGTGATGCTCACTGTGAGGGTAGATTTAATTAGGGCGATATTCCCAACTACATCTCTCTCCAATTGCTTGCCACTTTCATTTCTCTAGATTGGACGGCATATTATATTGCATCTTCATTAGCGTCCTATATTAGTCGAGCAATTAGTGCACTGAAGCTTGAAGCGGGCATGGCTACGCGGTCACCTGGTCGTGGCTAGAAAGTCCGGAAGGACATAGCTGACTGGTTTGGGACGAACGGGTGTAGAGGAAATACCGGGAAATAGAACGCTCAAGTGAGAGAGACGAGGCGGCTATGTACTAATTAGGAATGCACCTTAATACGTTTTTTTTTNCTGTGAGGGTAGATTTCATTAGGGCAATATTCCCAACTACATCTCTTTCCAATTACTTGCCACTTTCATTTCTTTAGATTGGACGGCCTATTATATTGCATCTTCATTAGCGTCCTATATTTCGAGCAATTAGTGCACTGAAGCTTGAAGCGGGCGTGGCTACGCGGTCACCTGGTCGTGGCTAGGGAGTCCGGAAGGACATGGCTGACTGGTTTGGGACGAACGGGTGTGGAGGAAATATCGGGAAATAGAACGCTCAAGTGAGAGAGACGAGGCGGCTATGTACTAATTAGGAATGCACCTTAATACGTTTTTTTTTTTAATTTTCATAAATCATCCCTTTTATTTTGCTGAAGTGGAGCTTCTCAAAAACCCTTCATTCCACCCCTCCATCATCTAATTACGGAATTAGATTTTTCTTCCCATGCCTTACCCACGCACTCGTTCGCTCTGTGGCGGTAATGCGGCGAGACAACTAATCAAAATATGCAGCCTTATGGGACATGTGCATCTCTTATGCATCCGAATTGACGAGGACACGCTATTCCGTGGTTCGTTCATATGCGCAACTGGCACAGGGCTTATGAACCGAGGCAAAGAATTTATTATTACAGTAGACGTGGAACGTGGAAAGGAAAAATGTTTAAGATGTTTCACTTGAAGTGCAGAAGCTCCACACGCGCTTTGGATGCGGGCTTTCAATAGTCTTTCAGCAATACTTCATCCATGGTGCATGCGCATCGTCATCGTTGCATGCGTCTTTTGAATACTGAATTTTATAGCCTAATAATAAAATGGAATAGGCATTATTTCAGTGGTGAAAAGGTAGTTCGAGGAGTCATAATAGGCATAATTCATGGTAGTCAAAAAATCAAAAAAACATCGTCTGATTTGTTATGGAGGCACAGACGCGCACAGTCGCGCGGCGGCAGAGGGCATAGGGTGGGGTGATGGTACAGGATCGGCAACTTCGCTATCGCTTGGTAAGGGAAGATCAGATGAGCGTGATTCAGCATAACAAGAAATTACACGGTATCACGTGTTAATCCCTGTTATACTAGCACTGTATCGGTGAAGAAGAGGAGGATGGATATCGACCATCTGTACGCTCTTATGAGGTTTCGGTCAAGTGGATGTGGTTTTGTAATTAAGCCTCAGAAGGGTAGAGCACCTTGATGAATGAGATTATTATCTCGTGGGAAAAGCTACGTTTGGGATTCGTCGATCATTGGTGTTCACCAATCATAGCCAATCATAGTTTATCACATATGCTAGGCTCTGCACCATTTTCATTAATTGTGATTGGTCAAAAAAAAAAAACGCTTCACCATTGCGCAATAGGAAATGCCGAATGTTTGAAGTATATCAGCCGTTGATGTAACTCGTTGCGAAATACATTCAGATGAATGTGTCGAAGCTGTTTTTGTACACTAAGGGTTTGACGACTTTTTCAGTTCACTCTTATGTGGAAGTTCACCATTCTAATTGCGAAAAGTCCACCAATAGGCTGACAATGTGAATGAATTTCATTAGATGGAAGGAATGGTGAAGGCTGTGATTCATATAAGTGCTATGAAACTGTCTTCTTTGATCTTTTTCAGTTATTATTTTCTGCTATTTAGCTGACACAAGCACTGAATAGCATTAGCCCAATGCAGTTCGTGACTTTGACGGATTCTAATTCGTTTGTCCCAGTCCAAAGTTCTGTGTCTACTTCAACTGCATCGTCATCACAAAATGTTGTATATGCAGGCATGGAAATTTTCATTCTTGTACTGCTATTGAATGATGAAAAAGGCAGTTACTATATAGTAATGTGTTGTTGTTGCAGGTTCAGCGTCGTCGTCGAAGTCAAGTACTGCCCATAACACGGCTCCTGTGCTACAAATTGCGGAAGATGTGAGTGAATCAAGTATTTTCCAAATTTTTCCTTCCTGTATTGCTGGAAGATCTTCTTATTCAGGAAGATTTGTCCAATGAAACAACGTACATGGTAGTATCAGCGCCTGTTGCGAAAGAGGAGGTGTGCGCTCGAACATTTACTGAGTAATATATTAGGATGGCAACTAAGTAACTGCGTATATTTTAGGATTATATCATTGTTTTTTGCTTTTTGCTTTCTTTGCATTTTGCTTTTTTTAGAAGAATGTTGGTCCACTTATATATTGATTATGTATGCTGGTCAAGTCATAATAGTTTTATTGAATATAAAATGCGAAGGTAACTGATCTGTGAATGTTAATCACTTCGAATACCAGATATTTACCATTTGAGATAACAGTTAGAAGAGTCAGAAAATTGCACGCTTACTTGGTTGCCAACTAATATTTATAGGATAACTCGTACGAAACGTCGATATGTACTTTAGGTAGGTCTATTTCAGGAGCCCCTTTATGTTAATGCTCGGCAATACCATCGAATCCTCAAAAGAAGAGCTGCTCGTCAGAAATTGGAAGCAGAAGGGCGGTTACCAAAGAAGAGACAAGTAAGCGAATTAATGTGACCGTTATAAGTTTTCCGAAAAAAAGGCCTTTATTTTAGAAATATCTTCATGAATCGCGACATCAGCATGCGCTTGCTAGAGTTCGTGGGGAGGGAGGCAAGTTCGATAAGGGAAGGCACCTAGGTAGGTTAACCCTCTGATTTTTCTAGTGTTTTTTGTTTTCGTATTTATGTTGTTTTAGCTGTTTTCGTAATTGCTTATCCTCAACCAATTTCTTTTTACTCAGAGTTTTACTCTACAGACAGCATGTTGGACCATAACGGATCAGGTGCTCACGAATCTGTGTCTGACATGGAAGCTAACCAAAAACGCACCCGGTTTCTTCCAGTACGTGATTTGAAGTAAGTTCTGGTTGCTAGATTTTTGTTGTTTGCCTTGAACGGATGAATGAGTTTTCAAGCGTGAAACATGTAAAAGTCTAACTCGGTTATTTCAGACCCCCTAGCGACGAAGTGCAGCCAATGGGAAATTCATACACGGCCGAATGTGCAGATGGAGAAGAGGTTTTCTAAATTCGTACAGTGTCTCATTGTTTCTTTACTAGTATCGGTTTCTATTTGCGGAGTTTTGCGAATTTCGGCCAAAGTCTGTGCCGATCCTATAAGAAACTGCCGCTTCTTCTTTCACCGGTATGTGAGCTCCGTTGAAGCTCTTCTGTTAGTTTTATTGACTCGTTTGAAAAATGGTCTCTTTAACTCTGCACAAAAATTTTTATAACTGGGGTTCGTCTAAATTCATAGGAGTATGTTAGTTGTGCCAAAACGATGTATGCACTATGAAAATCTGTGATTTTTTGAATCAGTTTTTGCCAAAAACCGGATACATGGAGCATATGGAATTGTGCATACTTCGAATTACTGGTTAGTATCAATCTTTGTTTTTTTACTTGATGTTTTGTTTGAAATGATGCCAATCAATTTATTTGTAGCGCTAAATACGTTTTGTTTTATTGATGTCGCTGGAGATTTTTAAATTCAAGACCCAGTGTTGTCCTCCAGATGGCCCTTCTCCAGCGTTTTTTGTGATATACAATTAGCCCAATTATATTTTTATATGAGTACAAATTCTACAACATTTTCGCACTAAATGTAAAAAGTTTTATCACTTATTTCTATTGACTATAGTTCTAGTTCTTTCTCTGTTGTATGACTTGGACTTGTCATGTAAATACTTGTCTTTTAGTTTTTACTTTGTAAGCGAGTTCTGGATTTTAGAGTGTTTATCATTTGTTTGCTGTTGAGGTAATAAAGTTGCTTACCTGTGTCCGAATCTGGTATCTTTTGAATTCGTACTTTCAATGTTACCCAATATTATGCATGTATTGTATAGAGTTACTAAAGAATTTGTCAATTTGAGCCGATAATTCAACTGTTTGTGCGATTTTCTTGAATGGGGCAATCTGAACATAGAAGGGTGATCCCCAAAAGGAGATCACGAGAGGGATTGTTCTCTAGTGAGACTAACTTGTATAAGATCCGGTGCAATGGTCTTCACTGTGTACTAGCAATTAACCGAATTCCTTGCACGAACGAAGGCTTCAAATTTAGATTCTGGTGTTTAGTTTATTTACAAGAATTGTCAACAAAAAACAAAACAGCTGGTTGTGGCTCTGCCGTTTGATGTTTGCTGGCCCAGCAGCTTGACGGCTCATTTTTCTTGCCGACGACCGATTATGTCGAGACGTTGAGCACCTGCTCCTCTTAGGATTGATGATTTTACTGAATTGACCAGTCACGTGTCAACCGCAAAAGCAGCGACATATGGACGAGCTTGAGTAGGATGATGTTGTTTTGACTATCACGGGGGTTACTGCAGTAATGATCTTTCAGGAAGTTAGGAATTATGTATGACCTATGCGCCAGCGACCCATCATAATCGACCCAGCGAAGTACCCACCCATCATATTGCCTCTGAAAGTTATGTGCAAACTGGTAAACGTTAACAGATGAAGTTACAATGGTGTAATGGATAAGTTTAGGATCCAGAGGGAGCTCATGGGTTGGTTAGAGCTCGAGCGGACGAGGTTTTCCACACAATATCTCTAATGGAAATGAAGATATTCGAAGGCCTTCGTCGAAGAAATCATTTTGTAGAACTTTCCAATTGTTGGTGATTAACAGGGATGGAACAGTTGTAAAAATTGCAATTTTACAAAAACTTTTCAATCAAAACCATTTGCTTTGTTGCCATACACTGTCATGTATTCCGACAGTTGAATTTTTATAATGAATGCGTTAGATTCTAAGAATTCTATTTCTTCGTTAATATCATCATATGAATCTACTAGGGTAACGGATTCTCCTCGAATTCCCATGGCCAGCGGCAGTGGTTCCGCGGCGACTCTCTGCATCCTTCCATTGGGAATTCAAATCTTTCCGTTCATAGCGCGCGATCGCGTGCGGCGAGCGCGAAATTCCGTTCGGGGAGAAGATGACAGACCCGAATCTACTATTTCACAGAGCAGTAATTCCTTGAAGAGGAAATCAGAAACATCTCAAGCCTGGAAGCGTGATGATCCCGAAGAGGGCTTAGTGGTCCAATTTCCTTATTGGTTCGCTCACCAGGGCTCCCGTCGCAGGAGAAAAGGAAAATTACCGAAAAGGTATCGAACCTGTACGGGGAATTTTTTAAAGAATCTCTAGAGTTTAAATACATTCTAGGGGTAAATATCTTATGCGTTCATAAGCTGTTCGGTGCCTTTGCAAGCATATCAGGATTCTATCCGCTCTGATAAGCATGTTCGAAAGATTATTTAATCGACAATTGGTGGAAGCATAGAAAATTTTGCATTTCGTACCATTTGTGGGACTACACACAACCAATGCATGCCATAAAGAGGGTATGTGGACTTACGTGAGGATGCGCGCGGCAAATTGCGCGCGAAGTTCGTAATGATTTGAACGACTTTAGCGCCT